>PVIY010007185.1:0-18989 GCA_004026745.1 Myrmecophaga tridactyla
GGGAGGTGGGGTCAGAGAGAACAAGGCAAGCTCAGTGTGTGCAGGTGGGGGGCGGGCAGGACACGGGGCTGGGGGCGAGGCTCCAGGCCAGGGCAGGGGCAGTTTGGCCTGGGCACGAAGGGCCTTGAATGTCAGCAGAGCAGGGGGCGGGATGGGGGAGTGACCAGAGAGGGTTGGGATGGGGGGATTGGGCATTGTTCCCCCACCTCCATCTCCCCACCCCACCCCACGCCTCCCAAAGGTCCACATCCCGCCTGGCCCCCCTTCACAGTTTCCTTATATGCCCCCTGCCCCAAACCAGAAACAGCCGGAAAAATCAATGCTTAACCAGGTGACTCCCAGAGGGACATCGGTCACCACGTCAGCACTTGGACCCACATATACCCGGCCTGAGTGAGGTCCCGGCCCAAAGTCCCCCAGTGGCCCGCAGGGCTTGAATCCCAGCCAGAGTTCAGAGCCCATGCCCTTGCCTCCAGCTGCGGAGTGGTCAACAGCCAAGGCCCTTCTGGGCTCCGGCGACGAGGGCACAAGGACGAAGGGGCCCAGCTGCTGTCCTGGGGGTGTACAGTTTAGGGGAACAAACAGGGACATCATCACTCTGTCCTTCCACCAAGGTGTGCGTTTGGATCCATGAGGATCCCCTGTTACAGATGCAGAAACTGAGGCTGGAAGGGACCCGCAGCAAGCAGATGGGGTGCAGTGCTGGGAATCTGCACCTGGGCCTGCCCCTCTTTCTGTTAGCAGAGGAGAGGCGATGACACCAGGAGTGGGGAAGCGGGGCCACCGCCATGAGCACACTCTCTGCTCCCGGCTGGCTTCTGCTTGTCCAAGGGCAATGCAGGCCGAGGCCCTCTCTGAGCCCAGCTGTCCATGCACGCTGAGGGTCTGGGCCCACTGAGCCCCACACAAGGTGGACAGACAGGGAACTGGGCACAGAGAGGGCACACACCTGCCCACAGCCACACAGCCTGGTGGGGAGGGGTGCTGGTTGAGCCCAGCCCGTCTGGCTCCACAGAGGTAGCTCTGGGGCGAGGCTCTGGCTCTCAAGACAAGGTCGACCAGGAGGCCTCAATTTGCTCCACAGCCCTGGTTCTGGCAACAGGTTGAGGCCAGGAAGGGGCTTTACTTAATTGTGTCCCTGCCCTGCCCCAGCTGGCCCAGGACTGAGATGTGAGCCACCAAGTCCAGCCTCATCAGAGGCTGCTAAATACAGATTCCTGGGCCACCCCCAGCAGGACCTCGAGGCTAGAGAGGGTATTTTTTTTTTTTATCAAGATCAATATCAACACCGGGTCTGGGCATCTGCATAGCAGTCTCATCCACTGCCTTCCCCCAGAATAGTGCTGCCTAGCAGAGTGCAAGGACCCTTGAGAAGCCAGCCAGCATCTTGGGCTGAACATGAGGGACCTGTAAAGGGAGCGCAGAGTTGATAGGACAGAGAGAAATTTTTCCCCTGGGAAAATTCCAGGAAGGCTTCCTGGTGGAGGTAGAGTTTGGGTAGGGCCTCAGCAGTGAGACATCAACGGGCAGGGCTGAGGGCTGCGGCATTCAAGTGGAGGACAGTCCCAGTGAGAGGAGGCCTGGGCAGCGGTGTTCCTGGACTGGAGGGGTCAGGTCTGGGGGCAAATCGGGAGGGTAGGAGGGAGTGATGGGGCCCATCTCGAAAGGCCTTGCATGACAGGCTAATTACCTGGGGTAGATACCCCTCGGCATTAGAGTTACCTGGGGAAGTTTATTCAAAGTTCATTCATTCATTCAGAACTTATTACATATTGAGTCCCTACTTGTGGGCCAGACCTTATTCTCAGCACTGAGACAATTGAGAAACTGACAGATGAGGTCCCTGTCCTAGTAGAGCTCATAGTGCAGTTGGGGAAGAGAACTAATAATTAAAGGAACAAGGAAATAAAATAACTGCAGATTACTCTGGATGTTAAGAAGGAAACAGAACAGGTGGTATGAATGAGAATGCCCAGGGACACAGGGGGAACTCTCTTGAGAAGGGGACATTGGAACTGAAACCCCACAGGTGAGCCAGAAGAGACAGAAAAAGGAAGGCAGCTGAGGGAGCACATATGCAAAGGTCCTGGGGCAGGGACACTTGAGAACATTCAAGGTTGGTAAGCTGGGCTTAGGGAGGGAGCTGGAAAGAGATGAGGGGATGAAAACCAGAGGGCCCAGCAGGGTCAGATTGGTCCGCACAGGTCAGGTTGGATTGATTCTGAGCCTCGAGGTGAAGTACCCAGGGTTTGCAGCATGGGAGGTTTTGATGAGGTTTACATGAAACGCAGATGCTTGGGCACCTCCCAGGCCTGCTGGGTTGAAATCCTCAGGGGTAGAGCCTGGGAATCTGCCTACACAGACCCATGGGTGCTTGGAAATGTGTTGGACAATAAAATGCCATGGTGTAGGAGTGGATGGTGAGAGGGAGAGGCAAAGAAATACGTAGAGAAAATCAGAGACATCAAGAGCCCAGAGACAGGCAGCGGGAGAGTCGGGGTGAGAGGGTGGGAGGTGCGATGTGGCAGAGCCCCATGAAGAACGAGGGACCCAGAGACAGCTGGAAAGGGGCCCAGTAGTTCTTGCAGGGCCGGGACTCCAAGGGACCTGAAGATCACTTTGAGGACACACATCCCTTGGCAGAGGGCTCAGATCTACAGACAGGTCACTCACCTGTCTGCAAAGGAATTGCCTGACTTGGGGATCAGGGGTCCACAGAGATGGGCTAGGGGGATAGGAAGGGTCACAGAATCAGAAGCTCCAGGCTTGGAAGGGTTCTTGGAAGCCAGACCCTGCCTCAGGGCTCCTGGCCTTAGTTGAGCCTGATGGGGAGGCAGAGGGCTGGATGGCCTGACCCCTTCCTTGGACTCTGCTCAGTTCATTTCCAATCCGGGCTCAGCCGACAAAGAAAGGTTGAGGGTGCCACCTCGTGGCCAGAGCTGCCACTGCAGCCGCCTCTGTCCAGGTAGGGGGTCCACCCAGCCCAGGGGGTCGCCAGGGCCCGGAGGCCTAGTGGGGTCTGTCCCTGCAGGTTGCCCTTGTTTTTGTAGATGTTTGCAGTTACCCTATTAATAAAATGTGCCTTGCAGATAAAATAGAAAACAGATAAAGCCAGAAGAAGACCAATTGTCTGGAATTTTACACCCTTTCTTAAAGTGTGCTGTGATTTCCTTCTAGACTCTTCCCCCACACATCCAGATACTTTTTAATTGAAAAAGCGAATCCTCCTCCAAAGCCCGTAGAGTCTGGTCACCTGCTGGGTTGGTTTCCCGCGTGCCCCTGGATGGTGGCTCTCTCTCCATATTGAAGAATATGCGTTCGTGACATACTTGGGGCAGCAGCCCATGTGCTTTGGGTGACTGTGGAGGGCAAGTGGGTTTGACCCAGCACCTTTGGGTCAGCAAAGTGAGTTTTCTAGATCTTTTGGTTTTGTTATTCTTTTTCCTTGAAGAAAATTGAAACCTCAATTCTTGGCACTGTGACGGGTATGGGGTTCAGACAAATGTGGGGGGTCCTGGGACCGCCTTGTCTCCCAGTGTCTGGGAGGCGAGACCCCCGAGGGAGGGCGGTGATGGCTCCAGGACCGCCTCAGGCTGCTGTCGGGGCCCGGGGTCCTGACTGCCCACGAGGGGCTGGACACACAGCTCTGGGGACCATTCCGATGTGATTTGACCTTGGGGGCGGTGCGTTCGCCTCTCTGAGCCACAATTTCCTCATCTGCTAAATGGGCAGAAGCCGAGTTTGTACATTTCATAGGATCGTTATGAGGGTTGAGCAGGTGAGTTCTGGAAAGTGCTTCCTTAAGGTCCCAGTGTGTGGTCAGTCCTTCATAAATACTGGCCTTTGCTACTGTTCCAGGACCTGTCCCTGCGGGGCAGTGGGGACTCCTGGGAGCCCATGACCTGTGCTCCAATCTGGACTGTGGGAAACTTGGGATCCTCTCGGCCTGCTCTCATCACTTGCAGAGGGGGGAGGTGATAGCTCCTAGCAGCGGGTGTCAGGGATGGAGTTACAAGGTGTTGTTAAATTATCCCAGAGCAGAGCAAACTGGTGCTGCCTCTGTGACCGACGCTGGGCTGGGAACCAGGAACATGGCAATGGCAATGCCCCCCCACCCCACTGACATCCACTGCGTATCAGGGGCTTTTCCAGTGCTTTCCACAGATGAGCTCATCCTTTTGCAGATGGGAGACTAAGGCTCAGGAGAGAAACAACGCCCCAAAGGCACACATGTGTTAAGAGGCCAAATGAACCCTGAAAGGCCCAGGCCTGGCTGCCCAGACCCCAGAGGCCGTGTTGGGGTGAAGGGGCATTCTCTTATGGGTCACTGGGATCAGTGACCCATAAGCCTCTGGGCTGGGCTGGAGGAAGCAATGCCCAGTGTGGCCAGGTGTGAGAGGCAGGAGGGGTTGTCCTATCTGGAACACCCAGCTTACCTCTTTCCCGGGCACTGGGCTGGGGGGATATAGGGAGCAGGCTGCCCCCTCAGAACATGTCATGGCTGAAAGGGTGAAGCCGCTGCCCACCAGGCGCAGGACTAATCACGAGGCTGTGTGGCTTCTGACGCCATCCTACCTGGGCTGGTTAGGACTAAGGGCTGGGCCAGGGCCAGAGGAGCTGGAAGGGTCCGGGCAGGCCCAAGTGGGGAGGACAGCACAGCCTCTGGGGTCTCCGGATGGGGGAGCGGTGGGGTGTACAGTTAGATTCCTGTGCGCCGGACGCTCACTCATTTCATCTCCAACACGGCCGTAGTGGGGAGGAAGGCTGACCATCTCATTTTACATGTTTGGAAATCGAGGCACGAGGAAGCCAGGTATCTACTTCAGGTCCCATAGTGGAAAGTGCCAGGCTGCGTTTTGAATGGAGGTGAGGGGATTGTTCTCTTAACCCCCACTAGGGTCATCCACTTGTGTGGTCTGGTCGACGTGAAGGCCTGTGGGCTGACTGTGTGCTCAGATGGGGTTGCTGCTCTTTGGGGCCCCAACCCCATCCTTTTTGGGGGCCCAACCTCATCTTGCCCCTCCCAGACTGGAGGCATTCCCCCAGTGTGATGTTGGGCTTCCACATACAAAGGTTTCCTTTCATGTCCACCGGGTTGTCCTCAGGCACTTTGTTCCCTGGGTTGAATCCTAGCTCACTGGCTGTGTGACCGTGGGCAAACAGCTTAACCTCTCTGTGTCTCTTTTTTCCCACTATGTAAAGTGGGCTAATTATCCCTTTTTACACAGAGCTGATGGCAGGATGAAGTGACTTAGTACGTGCAGGAGTTCAAAGCATCAGCTGGTGTGAGGGCTCAGCCATGATGCTGCAGGTGAGGGCACAGGTAAGGTCCTTGGGACCCCTGCAGGAGCCAGGCTGGGGGCTTCCAAGGTGGGCCCCAGGCTGTAGGGAATTTTCCCACTGAGAGAGGGAAAGCAGCCATTGTAGGACGCTGGGTTTGCCCCCAGCACCACCACTGAACTGAGGCACTGGGATTCGGGGACAGGGGACCTTAGCTTGGGGTCCCTGGACAGATTTAGGAGTCATGCACCTATCTGCCCACCCCCAAATCATTTGGAAAATGTGTCTGGCTGCCTTGGGGGCAAGGAAGGGGAGGGTTCACAGGTCCTGTCCCCAGGCTTCTGACCCTGCCAGTTTGCAAGCCTGGCCTAGGAGCGCTGCAGCCAGCTGGTGGTCAGGCCGTCCAGGGCCACCAGAGGGCGCACGGCTCAAGGCTGTGAAGGCTCTGGGAGTCAGTGGCACCTCCACAGAGAGCTGAGGCTGGCCAGGATCTGCTGGGCTGGGGCCCCTCTCCCCACCCCGGCTGCCTCCTGACAAAGGGGATGGGCTCTGGGCAGGGAGGAGAACCTGGCTTTACGCTCCCCCACCCCAGGGTGGACTGCTGGGGTCACAGCTGGGGCCACAGCTGGGGCCGCTGGGGGAGCAGCTGGGGTGGACCTGGGCATCAGAATTTGCTAAGTGCTCCCGGGAGCTGCGTGTATGTGACGGGGGAGGGGAACCACGGTGAGTGCCACGAGGAAGGTGCTGGCATCGTTTTGCTCCCATTTTACAGAGGAGGCAACTGAGGCTCAGAAGATGGGACATTGGCCAAAGGCTGCAGTTTTCGTGATGGGATAACAACAGCATCACCAAAGCAGGCTTCCCTGGCCTTGGACTGATGACCTGTTAGGCTGGGTCATTCTTTGCTGGGCTGGGGGACAGAGGGCTGTCCTGTTGCGTGGAGAGATGGTCTGAAAATCGGCCCCCCAAAGTTGTGCACATTCTAACCCTGCAACCTGTGAGGGGGTCATCTCACATGGCAAAAGGGATTTTGCAGATGGGGAGAGGGTCTGGGGTTCAGTGGGTGGGCCTGATAAAGTCACTGCAGGAAGGGGCCGGAGGGACCCAGGGCTGGCATCTGCTCTGCTGCCGGCTCAGGGGACAGACCAAGGAGACCGAGGGCCGAGGAACAGGGCGGCTCAGATGCTGAAAAGGGCCGGGGAAGGGAGGCTCCCCTCAGAACCTCCAGAAGGAACCAGCCCCCCCGCACCTGGGTGTTAGACCAGGAGACCCCACTCTGGACTTCTGACCTCCAGAAACATAAAATAATAAATTTTGCGTTGCTTGTGGTGATTTGTTTCAGCGGCAATAGGAAACTGCCTCCCTGGCCTCTACCTGCTAGATGCCAGAAGCCCCCCTCCCCCCGCCCCGGGGGCAACCAGGAATGTTGCCAGACTTCTCCAGGTGTCCCAGATGGAGCCACTGAACTAATTACTCTTTATTGGGTTCTTCCCGTGGGCAGGTGCAGGCAGGTGCAGGCAGGTGCAGCGCCATCTCCACTCCCCCTCTCACAAGCCTGAGTGGTGAGTGCTTTGGTCTCCCTGGCTCTGTTCTAAGTCTCAGAGCTACTAAAGGGGCTGCGGGGGGCGTGGGGGCGACATTACACAAATAGAGGGGCATTTCCAAAATTTCCAGACCCATGTCCACGGCGCTCCTGGCGCCTTCCACCAGCAGGTGGCGCTGGGTTTGCGGCCCTGGACCCAGCCGCCCTCACTCCCAGCTGACGTGGGACTTTGAGAGTCTCTGCAGCACGGGTGAGGGGCGGCCAGGCCCCCACCCCCTGTCGGGCACCCCTGCTCTCGGGGCTTCGCCTGGCTGGGCCATTTCTGCCTCTTGCTGCAGGAAAATCTGTGGGGTTCAGCTGACAGCAGACAAAGACCAAAGGATCCTGGGGGGTGGGGCGTGGAGGGTGGGGGGAGCTGACCTGAAAAGTGGGGCGAGGCGGGGAGAGCCAGGCCAGTCCCAAAGAGCTTCTTCCGCCACGTGATTGAGAGCTTTGGCTGAGGAGCCGGATGGCCTGGGCTCAAATCCTGTCTCTGTTCCTTGGGCCATTGCCTAACTCCCTGGGCCTCAGTTTACCATCTGGGCAGTGAGCTCCCCAAGCCTTCCCCAGGGTGGCTGGACTGCGCAGCATACCCCCAGCTTATTGCACAGCACCTCTTGCGGGTGGAGCATTTCCACTGGTGCAGGACGGCAGCTGTGCATTGTGGTTCCTGGTTCCTTCCATCACTGTGGAGGATGGGTGCACCCCTGAGCAACGGTGTCCAGGGTCAGACAAATCCAGTCTGAATTTGGAAAGCTCAGTGCAGAGCACAGGCTCTACGGAGCAGCTGTGTGGTCTCGGGCAAGTCATTTACCCTTCCTACATCCCAGTTCCCTCATCTGCTTAATGGGAGAGTTCAAGGACACTTTTTAAATGTCTGGTGCATAATAGGTCATCATAAGTCTGATCTCCTTAATCCTGCGGGCATGGCCTCCTCCTCCAACTTTAGGGGTGGTAGCTACAATTTTAGGGGTTGACCACAGCTAATGAGTCTCATCCCTACAGCCAACTGGAGATAGTGAATCCTAAGACAGTTCAGAAGCTACTTTGGTCTCCCATGGGGGTGTGAGTTCTGGAACCAGGCAGCCACGTTGTCACCAATGGGGCAGAAGTTGAAGCAATTGAAGAAGCTGATGTTGTGGGGAACCAAGCTGAGAGATGGAAGAAAAACAGGTCCTTGGCTACATTGTTTGAGCTGCTGGATGAAGCCTTACCTGAAGTCTACTTTTGGTTACAAGGGTCAAAAAAATTTAAAAAAAAACAAAAACTACTGCTATATTTTTAAGTTCAGAAGCTCAATAGATCTGCAAAGTGTTCATCTTTGCAAAGTCTTTATAAATGTGTAAGCATATTTTAAAAAGTTCTCTGTTTCATTTTTTCCATTTGAAATTTCATCCCCACGTTCATCTAGCTTCCCATTCCAGTCTGATTCTAGTCACTCTATCTGTTTCCTGCACAGTTATAAGTCTCACTTCTCACCGTTCCCCCTGTGCTGTTCTGGGTACCCCCCTGCCCCCTGCCCTTGCCATATGGTCTTTCTCTCTGTTTCCCTTGTTTTAGTAGAGGGTGTCCATCCATCTCCTCCTGAGAAAGGCAGCATGGAAAGAAAGTCTTTGAGCTGTTTCACTGGAAAATGTCCTTATCAACCCTCTCACTGGATGAGTCATTTGTAGAGAGATAGCAAAGCCGGGGTGAAAAGCATTTTGCCCCGAGCATCCGTAAGGCATTTTTTCCCACCTACCACTGAGAGTCCTATGCCATTCGGACTCCAACAGCTTATTTTATATGTAAGTTACTTTTGTTTCCTCTCTGAAGAGTGTGAGGATCTTTTCTTTATCCGTTGCATTCTGAAATCTCATCATAGCAAGTTTCTAGGTGGGAACTTTTGTACTCATTGCACCAAGTACGGGGAGGTCTTCCCATCCGCAGACTCTGGTCTTCCATTCTGGGGTAGCTTTTGTAGTATTTCTTTGTTCACTGCACTTTCCATTGTTTTCTGACTCTCTATTCACGAGGTACAGGGTTTACTTGGTTGATCCTTTAATTTTCTAACCATCACTCCATTATTGTCCATTTTAAAATGAAATCTTTATTACTGTCTCTGAAACTTCTCTCTTAACTTTTTCTTCCAACCCTTCTATTGCTTTTAAAAAACATTTCAGCTTATCATTAAATTGACATTTCTTTTAGTCTCCAGTATCTTAGAGCAGCTAGAAGTAAAAACCTAAATTTTGGAATTGTAACCCATACCAAATCCTGAACTCTGTTCTACAACTAATTGTGCTATGCTTTGAAATTTATTGCTTTTTTGTATATGTGTTATTTTTTTCACACACACTTGCACAAAAGTCGACTGTGATGATTTTAAAAAAAAGATGCCTTGTAACCTCCAATGTACTGGAGCAGCTAGAAGGAAAAATCTGAGATGCTGGTATGGGAGCCCACGACAAACTGGGAATTGTCCTGTAACTACTGGTTGAAGAGTACTCTGAAAACAATTGCTTTTCTCTTTCTTTGCTTTGTATATATGTCATACTATACAATAAAAAAAGTTAAAAAAAATGAACATAAAACATTTCAGCTTTCATACTTATGTCAGAGAGCTTCTCCTATTAAACTTTCCACCTACCCCGACCCCTGCCAGTTTTTCTTTTTTTAGAGCAAACCATTCTTGCTTTCTGGGTGCAATATCCCGCCCTCTTTAAAGGGAGCTGATGATGTAGCTTTTGCCGTTTTCTTCTGTTTACTGCATTTTCTCTAGTTCCTACGGCCTCCTCTTCTAGGTTTGCTTCTTTTTTTGTCCGGCCTTTATACTGGAAACTTTTCTCAAATGTCTGGGGAAGATACCTTTTAAAAAACATAAAAACAGCCGATTGGCGTAGGGATTTCTATGACTTACTAACAGAACCTCTTCTCCCTGCTGTGCACATAGGTCCCGTCTGCATCTCGGCCCCACAAGCAATCTGTGAAGGGGGCAGAAACGAAATGCTTGGTCGCAGCGAGGACAAAGGGGTAAGGGGCTGGGCGCAGCGGCAAAAGGGCTGTCAGGGCCCGGGACAGGACCCGCACTCTGCCCATGCCTTCCTGGTGGCCCCGGCCCTGTGTAAGGCATCTGCCCTCCAGGCCCGGCCCCCGGCAGCAGCCCGCGGAACGGGGGGGTCAGCAACAACGCTCACCCGCGGAGCTCGCAAACCAAGGACTTTCTTCCTCCTCTCTAAAGAAAGCCCATCTGGGTTGAGGACCCAGGAAAGAACAAGCCCCACCCCCTCCTTCTGAAATGGACACCTGACTTTTGCCAGGGCAACGTCCCTCCCTCCTCCTAACAGGTCCACTCTTTTGGTGGGAATGCATTTCTCATCCTTCCCTCCAGGTGAGGCTGCAGCACCGCTCCCCTCTCCGCCCCTCCCCACCATGGGGCAGCCCGTCCGACCCCTGTTGACCAATGAGAGTACTCCTTTCTCCCTGATTGGTTCAAGGACCATCATGTGACCCAAGTTCGACCAATCAGAGTCCTCCCTGGAACAGTCTACCGTCTCTATTTGGCTTGAAGAATTCTCTTTCTGGAGGGGTGGCTAAACTGGGTGCTGGCAGCTGCATGGAGAGACCCTCTCACAGAGGTGGAAAGACAGTCTTGAAAATAGCACTCAAGCTCCTGGATCCAGCCATTCCTGACTTCCCATTGGCATAAGCAAATATATTCCCCTTCTTATTTAAGCCAGGGCTAACTCCATTTCTGTCGCAGGTGGCCAAAATACTCCTGGCTTTCTACCGAAGCTCTTTCTTCTATTCTAAGCCTCCAGTCTTGGCTGTCTGCTAAAACTCCACAGGTGAGGTGTCCCGTCTGGGCTCACTCTGAGAGGAGGAGAGTAGCAGGGATGAAAAAATAGAGCTGTTCACATGAAGGTCATGGCGTTTTATGAAAAATGTTTCCTAGTCATAGAGTGAATCCCTAGGCCACTCCCCCTGTCCAACTTTGGGGGCTGCAGGATCTGTTTGCCGTAGATCTCATAGTAGAGGGGAGGGCCAGGTGGGTGGGCAAGCTAGTGACCAAAGGGCACGGGGGTGGTAGGACTTAGTCATTTGCTGCTTTTGATGGTAGCCAGTTAATTTCCTTCCCTAAGCGACCAGCATTGACCTTCACCTCCAGCCCCCATTAACTGCCAGCAATGCTTTGTCAGGGTGTTTATGACAAATTAATTACATGAAGAGGGGAAATCTCACTGGAAGATTAATATTCCTGTTTGGAGGGGGTGGGAGCTGAGGCTGAGTTCTGAGAGTGCATCTTGTGCCAGGCTACCACAGACCTCAGGCAAGCTTAGAGGTAGGCAAAGGGTTTTTCTGTTCACCACAGAAGGAAGCCAACTCCAGGAGCAATGGGCCACACCCAATCCCAAGTCATCCTTCCACCTGGTGCCTTATGTTTGCAAATTGAATATCCCATGAGGAAATGATTTGGGAGCCCCAGATCACCATGGTAACTTTGCGATTTACCACGGGACTGGGTGATTCCATCTGATGGGCAAACCCCCCTGACACTGCCACCCACCCCCTCACTTAATGAATCCAGTGACCCTGTGGCGTGGACCTGCCCAGTTCTCTGACATGCGCAGGCAGATTGGGCCCTGCATCTAAAGAGCCAATGTCAAGCCCAAACTCCTGGGCACACACGTCTGGCCCCGGAGTCCCCTCCATTGACCTCCCGCCTGCACCAGCCTTGGCCTTTGCTTCAGGCACTGCCCAGCTGCCGTGGTTCTTAGAATTAATCGGGTTGTTTTTTCTCTTGGTGCCTTTGCCCATGCGCCTGCCAACAATGCCATCCCACCCCACCCCAACCTCCTCCTCTGTCAAGACGTTAAGGATGAGCTGTAGATTTCCTCGTCTTCCTCCTCCTTCCGGACTCCTTCAAGCTGGTCAGAGCCCCGGCTCCACGCCCGCTTAATTCCTTGTGATCACTCCTGCTCCGGACTCACCGCCCATGAGGGCAAAGATTTGTTTCCCTCTCTCTGTCACCCCAGGGCCCGGGGCAGGCCTTGGCCCATGGCAGTAGCTGGCATACATCCCCTGGGTGGCCACTGCGGGCCCTGGAGGCGTGGCAGGGGAGAGACCGCGTCCCCATGCCCAGGAATTTCACCGTCCAAAACAGCTGATTTCTGTTGTCCTTGCCAGCATGGCCTCCCATATCTGGTTACAGACCTCCAGTTTTACTTTAGGGAGCATCCATCCTGCACTCTCAGGTCTCATGGCTGGGGGCTGCTGGGGGCTGCTGGTCCCCCCTCCCGATTTCTAGTATAGACCCTGTGACACTGGCTTGGCCAACTGCAGTGCTCCTTTGCTGTGGCCAATGACCAGTTTGGGAACGGAGCCGTGACAAGAGTTATCCAACATGGGGCTCTGCTTTGGGGCAGAGCTGCTGTCTTGCCACATGGGGCTGCTGGGATGTCTTTGCCAATGCAAAAGAAGGCAGGACAGAGAGATGGACAGAGAGAGAGACCTGAGTCTTAAGACCTTGTTTATGCTCCTGGATCCAGACATTCCTGAAGGATGCTCTATCTTTGGACTTGTCTATTAGAAGGGCCACTCTGTCACCTTTTGTGCTGAAGCGGATCCAGCCTTCAGTCCTCTCCAGCCTAATGAGACTTGATGAGTGTGGAAACGTAGGCTGGCAACAAGGTGACAACAGGCTAGCGAGGCATGGGTTTGACGGGGGAAGTACTGGAGGTCTCAGAAGCAGAGAAAAGGCACGAGGTTAGACCAGGTGCTCGGCAAGCCTTCCTGGATGAGGTCATGTGTCAGTGGAGACCAGACGGCCAAGTAGCAGAGACAAGGTGGGAGAGGTGAAAGGGACAAGCTGCACTGTGGGGACCAAAATCCAATTGTGCTAGCTTCAGCACAAAGGCTAAGTATTGGCTTTTGTAATGGACAAGTCCAGGGATAGATCCTGCTTCAAGGATGGCTGGATCCAGGCACTCAAACAACATCTTAGGGTTCCCCCTGTAAAGGACACACCACAGGTACTGGGAGTTGATCCCGATGCTGGACAGTAGGTCAGGACACCTGCCCTCAAGACCCTCCCAGTTCAGCTGAGAAAGGAGAGAAGAATCTGTTTAATGGTCTTCTTTCCTGAGGCTCTGGCATGAGCCAGGCTACAAGGCAAACAGCAACCCCATAGGCCGGGACTCCTGGATGCTGGGCGTCCATCGTCCAGTAGAGGAGTCACAATGGAGTGTGAGAAGGGCTAGCCTGAGCTGTGGGCGTGGCATGGGGAGGACAGGGGACAGAGCACCTGTGTGTGTGTGTGTGGGTGTGGGTGTGTGAGTGTGTGAACATGCGTGCGAGCATGTGCATGTACAGAACAGTATGTCCTATTCCTCAATGGCCCTCCTGGCCAGTCACCAGCTTTCTCTATTCTTCTCCATCCTTTAGGTGTTCAGAAACTATCTCCTGTTCTCCCGAGTATCCCCTTTCCCCACCCCCTTCCAAGGGCTCTGTGCCCTGGTACCCACTGCCCTCTGCCCTGGTGTCCACTGCCCCATCTGCTGGAAGCTCCCAGCTGATTGACAGAAAAGTTCACCTGATGCTTAGGCGGCCAGTGACTGGGAAGTTCAGCTGAGAGATCAGGGCCAGGCAGGAAGGTTCTAGAAGGTTCAGGCAGGTGGGTGGGCAACCCTGAGGGCCTTGGGAAGAGAGTGAGGCAGCGGCAGTGGAAGGAGACACAAGGCAGAGTCACAGGACAGCACCCTGAGCTCTGCAGGCACCTCCACCAAGGTGACCCCCATCTCAGGAGAACCTCCTGGAGCCCATTCTGACGCTGGGCCCAGCCCCACATGCTGACTCACGCAAGCCATGTGCTAGGAAGCAAAGAGGTCAACAAAGGCATTTATGGAAGGCAGAAGATACTGGGTCCACCGAGCACTGTTCTAAATCCCATCTCCCTGATGCTCTCCTGTGTCTGGGGTTCCAGCTGCACAGCCACTGCCTCCTGCAGTTATGGGGTCCCTGTTCCCAAGAGCCACAGCCTTCATCTGGGGGGTGAGTGTGGAAATGTTGTGGGGAGCAGCCTGGTGGATGTCGCCGGAGGAATCACTTCTGGATGGTGCAGCTTCAGAGTCAGGAGCTGGGGAAAAAGAAGGCATCACCAAGGAACATGTGAGCCGTCACATCTCAAAGAACTGAGACATTGGGGGGACTGTGTATTATGTTAGTGGGGGGCTAAGGCCGCGTGTCCCCACACCACGGCCCTGCCCAGTGGACTGGCCCAGTGACCCCATCTCCAAGGCTCTGTTCTCTCCCACCAGGACACTGGAGTAGCTCCTGCTTCCCCAGGACCCCTGCACCTACCCCCGAAAGTGTCTTCGGGGAGATTTTTAAATTGTGCATCAGACCCTGTCACCTTTGCCCAAGGCCGTCCATGGGCTCCCCAACTCCCATGGAATAAGATCCAAACTTTTCTGCGAGGCTCCAGGCTCTGGGAGCCGCAGTCCCCACCCATCAGACACCTCCTTCCACCCACCAGGCTCCCGCCCCTGACCTTGAACTCATGGACCTGCTCTCCACTGGGGCCTCGGCACTTGCTCTCCCCACTGCCCACCTCTGTAGGTGTTGAGTCCAGCTGGCCCCTCCTCACCCTCAAGCCTCAGCTCGGAAGGCCTTCCTGGGCTGGCTGACCCACACCCATCCATTGCTGCCCACCCCTCCCCGGGCTCTGAGTTTGCACAAGGCTGGGCTCTCTTTGCTGTGACCATATGGATGGCGGGACTGCCTCAGGAGGTGTCTCATCCCCTGCTAGGGATGCATCTTCCTGGGGCACTTCGTACGTTCTAAAGAAACATTGGCTGGGCAAATGAATGAACCCTTCTTCCTGGCATCTGAAAGGAGGAAAGGCTAAAGGCAGCTGCAGCTCACTTTAGTGGGAGGACAGGGTGAGGCCAGACGAGGCATATGTCAAGAAGGTGCCAGCAGGACCAGCTCCATTAGGCTTTGACAGCCACTGAGGTTTGACTGTCCAGGTTTGACAGCCACTGAGATAGAGGAGCAGGCAAGCCCAGTGCTCCCTGTGCGGACCCTGAAAGTGGGCTCAGCACTCTGGAGCACCAATAGTCTTGAAACCCAGGCCTTCCGGCTCTCCGGATCAGGCCCAGCGTGGGCCATGCATTTCCCAAGATAGCATTAGCTACATCTCACGGGGTGGGTCAGAGGCCCAGGCCAGGCCCTATTAGCGTCTCTGCTCCGACCTTGAGAAAGGAAGGTCATGGCATAGGACAAATTTGGGAGTTTTACCATTAAAAAAAAGAAAAAAGGAAAAAAAAAAAAGCGATTGCAATGGGTTTCTTTCCAGTAAGAGGAAACTTTGTCAATCAAAGCTTTCTAACTGCTGGTGGGACGGAGTTGGGGCATCTTATCCAAATCCCAGAAATTCTAGGATCTGAGATTTTCTAAGCTTTTGAAGGCAGACACCTTATCACACCCCTCTCCTGCTCAAAATCCCTCTGTGATTTTGGTACCAGAGAGGTGGGTTGCCCCTGTTTGCAAATACCAAACGTGTTGGAATGGCTTTTTACATGAATAAGGGGAAGGTTCTGGGAGAATTGTGATATGCTTGATAGAGAAGGCCTGAACTGCTTTGAACAGACTGTTGGTAGAAATGTGGACTCCAAAGATACCACCAACAAGGGCTTAGACAGGAATGATGAATGTGTTGTTGTAAACTAGAAGAAAGGTGACCCTTGCTTTAAAATAGGAGAGAATCTGGCAAATTTGAGTCGCGGTGCTCAATGGAGGGGAGAATTTGAAAATGACCAGCTAGGATATCTAGCTGAGATTTCCAAACTAAATGTGGAAAATGCAGCCTGGCTTCTTCTTGCAGGTTATAGTAAAATGCAACAGGAAAGGGACAAGTTGAGAACTGAGCTCCTGGGTGCAAAGAAACCAGAAATTGATGGTCTGGAAAATTCCGGGCTTACAGAAAGGGAGATCCCAACAGCTAGTGCCCCACGTGAGAATTTAACCAAACATGGAACCAGTCAGCCATTTCTAAAAAAGCCAGGATTGGAAACAGATTTATCTAGAAAGAATTTGTGGAAAGTCCTATTGTCTGATGGCTTTTATCCCTGTGTACTACAAGGAAAACCAAAAAACATTTTTGCAAGATCTGTATGAATGTAACCACTGCCAATCTGGACCAAGAGGCACAGAAAAGGTACAGATGGAAGGAAAAATTACTTCAAAGGCAGAACCATAGAAGTTAAGGTCTGAAGCCAAGAAATCTTGGGCCAGGAAAGTGAATCCGTCCACGTATGTGGAGAGGGTGAGTCTGCCCCAGAGGCAGAGGGCGCGCCTTCTGCCTTGATGTTCAGGAAGATTTTGGTGCCCCAGGCCTCAGAGAGGATGGAGCACACTCCTTGGGAATTGGGGGGAGTCTTTCTGTCAACCCACTGGTCTGAGCTGGTTGAGCACGTGCCCTGGAGGTGAAGGGAGCCCAGGTGCTGCTCTGATACTTGAAGAGGGTAGAGCCAAGGAAAAGGTGATCACCCCAGGGTGGGCCACGGTGGCTCAGCAGGCAAGAACGCTCGCCTGCCATGTCAGAGGACCCGGGTTCGATTCCTGGTGCCTACCCATGTAAAAAAAAAAAAATAGGTGATCACCCCAAAGTTTCCTAAGGTTGCAATCCTCACCTCAGCATTTAGAGAGACCATGGCCTCTGTGCAGAGAGCATGGGACATGGGACTATTGCTCTCCGAAGCCCTGAGGAGAATGCATCATTCTATAAATGACTCTCAGACTTTGAAATCGAATGGAGTTTGCCCGGCTGGTTTTTGGAATTGTTTGGGTCTGGTGACCCCTGTTTTCCTATTTCTATAGCAATGTAAATATTTATCCTATGACTGTTCCTCCTATGTATACTGGAAGCAGATAAACTGCCGTGAACTTCATAGATTTACAGCCAGAGGAGAATTTGCCTTAGGATAGACCATGCCTAAAACTGATTCTGATGAGATTTTGTACTTGTTTTTACTTGCTATTGGGTTTGCATTGTTACTGGAATGGTTGAAGGCTTCTGTGATGTGATAGAATGAATGTATTTTGCATTCGGAAAGAACATGTCTTTTGGGGTCCAGAGGGTAAAATGTGCTGAAAATTGTTATGTACCCCCAGAAAAGCCATGTTCTTTTAATCCTAAGCCAATCCTGTGGAGGCAAGCCTCCTGTTTAGGGTGGAACCTTTTGACAAGGTTGTTTCCATGGAGATGTGACCCACCCAATTGTGGGTATGATCTTTTGATTAAATGGAACCGTGCCCATTCAAGGTGGGTCTTAATTAGTTCGCTGGAGCCCCTTAGAGGAGAAACATTTTGAAGAAAGCTCAGACACAAGCATTTGGAGATGCTTGGAGTGCTCATACAGATGCTTGGAGAACTGACATAGAAGGCCAGTGACATCAGAAGCTGAAGGCAACACAGTCTGGGAGCAAAGAACTGGGAGATGCCAGCCATGTGCCTTCCCTGATGACAGAGAAACCCTGCACGCCTTTCTTGATTGAAGATATCCTGCTGTTGATGCCTTAATTTGTACATTTTTAAGGCCTTAGAACTGTAACCCTGTAACTTAATAAATCCCTTTTATAAAAGAAGCAAAACAAAACAAAAAAATCCCTCTGTGGCTCCCCAGTACCTTAGTGCAAAGTCCCAGGGGCAGCCTGGAGGTGTGAGGCCCCCTAGTACTTTAGTGCAAAGTTCCAGGGGAGCCTGGAGGTGTGAGGCTCCCTAGTACCTTAGTACAAAGTCCCAGGGGCAGCCTGCATACTTCATCATGCCAGGCCATCGTGCTCTCACCTCAGGCTGCTGCCCATGCTGTCCTGTCCCCCAGGAGCATGCTCCCATGACTTGGTACTGGGAGCCATGCCTGGCTCTCCCCTGCCAGATCGGGAAGCTCTCTGAGACCCCTGCAGGCCATCCTCATGCAGAGGGGGATGTGCCCTGCTCTGCAACTGGACTGTGGCACTACCGAGGCCAGGAGGGTGCTGGACTGTTAACTGCCCCAGGACCTGGCCTCTCCTTCTCGCACCAGCCTCCAACCCAGGTGACCTTCCCCAGCTTAACCCTGGATGACAGCAGAGGAGGCCTGTGCATCGTGAAGGGTAAGTGGCTGGTCCACTGTGCCCTCTCTTCCTTCCTCTTGCTGGCGTCTCCAGCCAAGGTCAAGGACAGAGCCCTAGGGATGGCCAAGCACCGAGGCTGCAGAAAGAAGAGACGGGGCTCCGTGGGTGACTTCGAGGGGCAGCCTGGACATGCTCCCATGCAGGGACGTGGAGAGAGGCACTTTGGGCAGGTGGGAGCCCCTGTGCTTGGGGCCTCTGCCGCAGCAGGGAAGCCTTGTTTGTGGTGGCCTCCCAGCAGCTCTCTCGGGCATTAGGGTAATAAAGACGACAATGACGCTCGCATGGCTTTGCCATGGGCAGCGCTGGGCACAGGAGGGGCTCGTGGCCTGTAAAATGGCCCTGGGAGGCATAGGCTATTGTTGGCCTCTTCATTTTACAGATGAGGAAATTAAGTGATTGGGGTTAGAGCACACGGCCAGAAAGATCTGAGCCTGGCAACCCCACTGCTGAGCCCTTTTCTGTGCCGTGCTCCTTAACTGTGCCAGACCATGGGAAACAGGGAACTAGTGAGTGAATGAATGAATGAACAAGTGTGTGGGAAAGGGGTTGGCAGGGTGCAGCTTGGCCCCAGGCTCACCTGAGTTTTCCTCCATGTCCTGCTTCTGGTAGGTGGCAGGCCTGGCCGCCTTGGCTTCAACGGTCATTTTGTTGCAGCTGCCAATGGCTGTGTCCTCCAGGAAGCACGATGTGATGTGGACGCGCTGGGCCGTGTCCCCCTCTGGGTGAGGTCCCGGTTTGGGTATGTGCACTTCACAAAAGGGCACTGGGCCGGCGGCGACAGTGACTGCGGGTCAGCGGGGGACAGGTGAGTGGCCAGATGGTGGCCCCGGCCCTGGCCCCAGCCTGGCATTCAGGGTCCTCCACCGCAACTTCCGAACTGCCTGCCAGTGGCCCCAGCTGGCCCCGCCACCACCTAGGGATCTGCTGGCCGCCCTCTGCCTTTGCATCCCCGCCCACCTGCCTGTCCCCCCTG
>PVIY010007185.1:19089-83513 GCA_004026745.1 Myrmecophaga tridactyla
CCTCAGCCAACCTCCCCGCCCAACCCACCTGCCTCCCACCCCTAGTCTCCCCCCACCTCTCACTCCCTTGTTACTAGCCCATGTGCCTCCTTGACTTTGCCTGCTCCATCTCTGATGGGGCCTCCCATTTCTGGGGTCTTCTCCTGGAGTCCCTGCTTCTCCTCCCTCCCCAGCTGCTCCTTCTCAGGCTCTTTGCTGTCCCTCCCCATCCACCCCTGCGTCACCAGCATAGCGGAGGACCCAGGCCCACCCAGGCCCTGAGGTCCTTAGATTGACTCCCGTCCTCTGTGCTGCTTAGACCCCATGCGGTCTGTAGCCACCCCTGCCCACGTTCTGCTGGCCCAGTTCTGCTTCTCTGGGAGGAGGGGGGCAGATCCCCTTCCAGAGGAGGAAACTGAGGCCCCAGCAGGAGGTAGGGATGGAGACCCAGAGTGCTGGCTGTGACAGCCCCACCTGTTCTAGGAAGGTACAGCCTCCTGCTGCAAGGAAAGGCATTTCCCACCACGCCTCTCTGACCCCCAAAACTGGTTCAAATTCATTCCAGCGTGAAGCAGATAGGGTGGGGTCTGGGCCACTCCATCCCGTACCTGGGGGGCTGCCCGAGGGGATGATCACAGGGTCCTCAGCCGAGGATTTCTGAACTTTCATCTCGTTGCTATGTCCTAGCTGCACCCGTCTGAATACGGACCTCTTCACATGGATATCCTGGGACCCCAAGGCGCTGGCTGGGGATGCCTGAGCCGAGGCATCACTTGGTCCCGTTGGAGGGGACCCGGGGGAAGTCGCAGAGCCTGGCAGGGGGAGGCAGCAGCACGTCCTCCTGGAGGGGACACCCGCCTCCCCGCAACCACACACATACCAAGCCCTGGGTGGTGGAGACGGGCCCCTGAATTCATGCCGGCCACCATTGATTGAGAACCAACATTTCAGACTCTGGGATGGACAGCAGATGGACCCACAGAACTGTCCATCCCTGTTCCCTGGTTGGGACGCTGGAGGCCGGTGCCTGGGTGATGGGTATCCCTGAGTGCTGACAGCCCTCTGCGGGAACATCGTCTTCCTCTGACGCCATCTGAGGTCTCCTCTGCTAATGCGTGTTTAACACCCTGGACAGCACCCACAGCCATTCTGCACTGACGATGACAAGGCCCAACTCACCACTGGTTGCCGTCATGGTTGTCAGATTGAGACGATCAGAGCAAATGTTTAAACAAGTTGGAGGAATAAAACATGGCGAACCATTTGAAGAACAACATGAAGTAAATAATCGGACATAGGTGTGGACAAAACTGGGCAGGTGGTGCCCGAAGGACTAAAGTTTGGAAACTATCGATCTGGATTCTGGAGCAAAGGTCCTCATTTCACAGTTGGGGAAACTGAGGCCCAAGTCAGGCTAGGGAGTGGCCCAACCTTGAGGCTGATGACCTCATGTAAAATGTGGCCAGAGAGAGAAACTGCCCACACCCTCTGGCCACAGAGCAGGGTAAGCCCTCAGTTTGCAGGACTGCACGTCCTTAAAACCAGAACCCACTGATTGTAAGATGCATCCTGATTTTTGAAGTGTTAAAATGAGGGGGAAATAATGTGTCTCAGGACAAATAGAACACTACAATGATCCCTTTGTGATATTGTGCTGGGGGAGAGTGAATTGAGTTGTTTCACATAGAAAAATATTGGGTGCCACTGAAAATGAGACCAAAGGGACTGGAGTGAAGGGAAAGCAGGAGAGGTTTGATCAAGGCACAGACAACTTCCTCATTCTCAGGTGACGAACACTTGACCAGGCCATAAAGGAGACCCTTGGAGATGGGGAAGCTGCCCTTTCTCCTGGGAGGACTGACCCCCTACCTGTCCCCCACGAGGTAGAGCAGGTGCCATCTCAAAGCCCTCTTCCCCTGGGTGCTGGAGTACTTACCAGCCTTGCCAGACACCATTTGTCTCATGACGTTACCGTGTCCAATCTGCGTGGCTTCAGAGTGCATAATGGAAATGTGGCCATTTGGTCCATTCTGGTGGATCATGTTGACTGGATTTTGCTGGTAAATAACTGTGGTGGATTGATGTTTTATTCCAGAAGCTCCTGCAAAATAATATTCCACTTTATCCATTTGCCTTTCCCTAGGGGCCAGGGATTCCAAATGCCAGTAGGTGGGGAGTTAGTGAAAACAGATTTCCAGGCTCTTAGCCTGGGGATTCTGAGACTGTAGGTTCAAAGTGGGACCCAGGAACCAGTACGTTTAGCAAACACTGCGGGTGATCCTCAGGTGGGACATGGCTTGGAAATTGCCGTGGCAGCTCAGCCTCCCTCGGTCCTCCGCCATGCTCATGGACGGGAGGCTGCAGGAGCCTCCCATGGCTTCCCTACCCCTTGTTCCTCCTGTCCCAAGACCTCCACAGCTCTAGCTGCTGAGCCTCAAGGCCCCCTTCTCCTTCAAGGGCTTCTAAGGTGGTGATCCATGGGCTTTTTCTGGCCACTGCATGCATTTGGTTGGGCTTACCAGCATTTTTAAGCTTTTTAACTTGTCAGTAGTGTTTAGAATCTGGCTGCTGGATTGGTCCCTGGACCAGTTAAATCCTGAAACCTAGAGGGCCCAGTCTCTCCGGAACATCTCCCTATCCCATATTAGTGACAGCCCCTTCCAACATGAAAAGGTTAGAATGACCATCGCCAAACACTCCTAAAGAAAGGGATGGAAAGATCAAAGGTGACGGTGGAGTTACACAGAGAAGGTAGGATTAAGAAATGAAGATGATTGCCGAATCATTAAATTGACATCTCCTTTAGTCTCCAGTATCTTACAGCAGCTAGAAGTAAAAACCTAAAATTGTGGAATTGTAACCCATACCAAACTCCGAAATCTGTTCTACAACTAATTGTGGTGCTGGGCCTTGAAATTTATTGCTTTTTTGCATATATGTTATTTTTCACACAAAAAAGAAAGAAAAAAGCTGATTGTGGTGATAAAAAAAAAAAACTGTAAGCCTTCTAGCCTCCTATATTGTGGAGAGGAAAAATCTGAGAGGATCGTATGGTAGCCCATGACAAACTCTGGGATCTGTCCTGTAACTACTTGTTGAAGTGTGCTTTGAAAACTATTGCTTTTTTCCCTCTTTGCTTTGTATATGTGTTATGCTATACAATGATTAAAAAAAAAAAAGCCAAACAAAAAGTCTGGCTGCTGTCCCATTCATTCCACACGGCGGCCCTAAGCTGCTGAGGCCCGCTTGGACACGGTGAGTGGGGGACTTGACCCCACATGGGTGGAGGGAGGCACCTGCCAGGCACGTGCTGACCCCATGGGGCCGCATTCTGACCTCCAAGGGCCCCTTCCTCCATGAATATACATATATATAAAATATATATATTTAAAGTGATATTTTACAACCATGTTAGTATAAAGACAATGGTAGCCCAGGCTGGATTCATTATTTGATGTTATTATCATGATACTCATATATCTCTGATGGTTTTGAAAGAAATTAAAATTCAAGCATTTTTTATGAACCCCGAAAAGTGCTATGGGCTCGAGGTTCTGTGCCCACAGTATCTGAGCCCTGCCATGTCTTCTGGCAACTTTAAAATCCCAAATTGGGCAGAGGGCTCACAGAAAACCTTCATTAAACTCGGACTGAGCCCCTACCCCCAGGGCAAAGGTGTGGAGTGGCCGCACTTCCCCACTGTACCTCTAACTTTCTGCAACTGCAGCCCTACAGTTGCACCTCCAGGAAGCCCTCCCTGGTTGCTCCTGCCAGCACAGCCCTCCTTCCTGGAGCTGCCTTCACTATCATCGAGCCCTGCTTAAACTGAGGCAGGGGCTGGGGAGGGGCAGAGGGCACCAGACTGTGGGTGGCCCAACAAGGACCCAAATGTTGAGTGCTACGGACTCTCTCAATAGCTCTGTCCCTCTGCCCCTATTGAGGGGTCTGGTGTGGGCAGCAGGAGAGGGCGTACCTGGTTGGTAAACCGTCCATGATTTTGAATTCTGGTCCAGGCTCAGAAGGTGCTTGTTCCTCATCGCGTACAAGTCCGGGTTGACATCTTTTGCCCTCTTCAATCCTAGGGTCTGGGCGATGTTCAGGGCACTCTGGGGCCCCCTGGCTTCCAGAAGCCTATAAATGGCTTCCTCTGGGAGGCAGGAAGGCCCCGCAGTTAGAGGGGCCCCCGAGGGTGGATCTGGCTGGTCTGCTCACCACCTGCTGCGCTAGTCATAGCCCTAGAAAAGGGCATCTAGGGTGATGTCATGTTCTGTGATGACTTGTTTTATCATCATCCTCATTATTTTTGGTTATTATCATTAATGGTTTGCTGAGCACCTACTATGTGCCAGCGGCTCTCCTTTTCTGTAAAATGGGCACAGGAAGATGCCCCGCAGAGGTCCCTTTGGGGACAGGGGATACCCAGAGCTTTACATTTCCATGCTTGGTGCATGGCACACATAAACTCTTAATTGAAGAAATGATTCCTTGGCCATTTAAACTCAGTTTAAACTCTTCTGCTGCAAAGACTGAGTCTAGTCTTTGAACACTTCGTGGGAACCTCTTGGTGGGTGGAGCATGGTCCTCAACTCCCTTAATGTCTCCTGTGCCCACGGAGGTCTTGGAGACCAGGGGAAGTGGACCCCAAGTCCCACGTACCCAAAGGAAGTGAAGATGCTTACGCTGTTGGCTGAGCTGAGGCCCAGGAGTCGGGGGCACGGCAGCTGTTGGTTGCTGACAAATCAGGGCTGGAGAAAGGAAGAAAGGTCAGAGGGGGCTGGGAAGCCGTCGAGGCCACCAGGGCTTCCGTCCACACAAAGGTGGGCCACGACGAGTGTGGCCTCTGTGCATAGTGGCTTCCAGCTTAGATGGCAGGGTTGAATGAACTTGAGCCCAAAACCTGCTGTGTGGCTTTGGTGGAGTTAGTTAACCTCTCTGAGCTCGATTTCCTTTCCCATAGAATAAGGAGAGGAACAATAGCTCCCTCCCACCCAGGGTTGTCCCGAAGGTTAAAACGAATGAGTCTCAATCTCTGAGCACAGCGACAGCCCATTTAAGTATTTACCAAATGTCAGTGCCGTTTTTCCATCAGCTGTAAAACTGGAAAGTTTGCATCTAGTGTGATGCAAACTTTGTTTTATTATGATTCATTCTATCATTGTTATCATTATCACTTTCTGTTATTATTTGTAATGTTTTGTTGCACACCTCCTATGCACTGGCACTGGGTTTGAGCCCTTTGCTTTTAATTCTCTCCACAATCCCAAAAAGTAGCCCTATAGTCATCTCCACTGACCAGAAAAGGAAATCGAGCACAGTGACGGGGTATCACACCCCTTAGTGGCAGAACTTGGATTTGAACCCAGGTCTGTGGGGCCCAAATGGGACTTGTCCGGGCTGAGGCTGGCTCCCCCTCCCCCTCCCCCCGGGGATGACAGGTTACCGCCGCTGGGCTCTGCCAGCGCTGCGGGAACCGCCACTTTAGACGCAGTCCCGCTCAAGTGCCAGGTGGCAGGGGCCGCCAGGGCGACTTTCGACTCCTTTTCCATTCGGTAGAGAAGGTGGTTGAGCTCTTTCTTGGGCACTTGGCACTCCTTCACCAGCTGGGCAGTCTTCACGGGGGAGCCCGCGTCCCGCAGCACCTGCAGGATCTTCCGTTCCAGGTCCCCTAGGAGAGGGAGGGGCGGGGCGATCTGAGAGGGAGGGGCCCGGGGCAGCCTCTGTCCACTGCGTGGGGCAGGCAGACTGCTCCCAGACAGCCTTGGCTGGTGGCCTGGGAAGAGAGGGGCTCCAGGCAAGGCCCGGTGTGAGTGCCCCACGGCAGGTGGGAAGGCCGCTTTCAGCTGTTCTCAGGCAGGGGGAAGGGGCACGGGTGCTGGGGGGAGAGGCAGGCAGTCTCCGCCTGTCACGCCCCACGACGTGGCATTCTCTGATCCCCGTTGTCATCCTCCCTGCGGAATCCGCCCCTCCGCGGGGTTTTGCCAACTCAGCAACTGGGTCGTGACTCCTCCAAGCCAGAGCCCTGGCAGGCGTTCGGGAGTGATCTTTCTCCCAGTGCCCACGTGACCGTGGCGTCCTGGAGAGACCCATTTCCAGGTTCCCCCTCAAATCCCTGCACTTCTCTCCTCTGTACCCACAGCCCCAGGTCTCTTGCCTGAGCGACAGCAGCGGGCTCCTGGCCAGAGCCCCCATCTCCAGCGGGGTTCCCTTTGGCTCAGCAGCCAGAGTCTGATTCCAGCTCCTCCCACAGCCTGAAAGACCCACACACTCCGGCTCGGCCTACTGCCCCACCGCCCCCAGTCCTGCTCGGCGCCCCAACCTGACAGTGCTCCTTTCACTCCCTCTCACCCCCGGGCCTTGGCACGTGCTGTTCCCTTTGTCAAGATCACTCTTTACCCCTCCTCCAGCGCCTACTTGACCCCCCAGGTGTTGCTTAGATGCCATCTCCTTTGGGAAACCATCCTAGACTGCTGTTTATATGTGGGTCCCTGCAGAGCGTCCCCATGGACCCCCCACTGCAGTGGCCTGACTCACCTTGGTACCATCACGGACTAGCCTAGAGCCAAGGACGGTTGAATGAATGAGTTGTGAATGAGTGAATGAGTGAGTAAGTGAGTGAGTAAGTGAATAAATTTATCCTCCACCTGTACAGACACCTGCCTGGTGCCCCAGGGGCAGGTCATGAGCAGCTCCCCTGGGCTAGTCCGTACGTGCCTCAGTTTCCTGCTCTGAGTTTAGTGAGCCCTAAGCAGGACACCACAAGGCTCATGGAGGGAATCTCAGAGGCCCCTGCCCCTCCTGGAGCAGGCTCTTGAAAATCAAAACCAGCTGCTCTGCAAAGGGGAGTCAGATTCAGGGAAATGAGTAGAAGGACAGCAAAAGGCAGAGACAGGGCAGGGGGCCACGACAGGGGCGGGGACAGGGACAGCACAGCAGGAAAGCCCGTTCAGGGCTGCCCAGCATATCACCAGGAAGTTTCTTAACCCCAAGAACCCTGAGGGAGTTCAAAGCAGGGTCCTTCAGAAAGACCCCACCCCTGGGTTCAGGTAAAGAGCAATTAGAAAACCTGGAGGCACCGCCTCGTCAACCCCCAAATCACAGCCTCAGTGGGCCAGAAGTCCCAACAAACTGGCTGCAGTCTTGACAAGAGTTTTGCTTCTTAAAGAGTCTGCCCAGCGAGTTGGCTCAACTTCCCTCTACCCCAGCCCCTCCCCTGACCCCAAGCAAGAGGTGGGGTCAGAGACGTGGGTGAAGGAGAAGGCACCCCATTCCAGCCTGCTGTGTTGCAAAATGGACCAGGTGTAAATGATGAGATAGACGGAAAATCAACCGGAGAAGAAGGAAGATGGGAGGGGCCAGCGCATTCCCGACCTCTGGAAGGAGGAGCTGGGGGACCGGCCGGGGCTCTGGGCTGCACCCCACTGAGCCCCCACCCCACTCTCTCTTTTCTTCCTTTTTATCCTCTGGTGACGGGTTTCCTGGGTTTGAACCCCGGTTCTGCTGCCTACTGGCTGTGTGGACGCTTTGTGCCTTGGTTTACCCTGTCTGTGAAATGGGGCTGATAACAGCATCTGCTTCAAAGGTTGTGGCAAGGATGGAATGAGGTCACCCCAAGCAGCACCCTCAGCCCACAGGCCACGGGCGCTCAGCAGACAGCCCCAGGCAACTGCCCAATACAGTGGATTTGTTATTCTTCTCAGAGTGAAACTAACTGAGGGGACGCTGGAAACAGAAGAAAACATACATGTGTGTACATCTTTGTTTCTCAATATGAGTATGAAGAGGGGGTGGTTCAAATCCTGCCTCCAGCGCTCGCCGGCTGGACTGCCCCGAGTCACCCTGCGGCTCGGGAGCCTGGGCCTGTTAGTTTGTCTGCTTGGCAGGAATCCTTGTACTCTCCGTGCCCCGGCCTGAGGGCTGTCTGGGGCAGGGGGGAGCCCTGCCGTGGGTGCGCCCCCAAGGCCCTGTCCTCCTGCTCCGGCCTTTGGTTCCTGCGCCACAGTTACCTTCGTGGTCTGGGCCAGAAAGAGAAGTGCATGTCCCCTCCCGGGAGCCCCGCTCTCCTGGGAAGGAAGAACTTACTGTACCTTCGGTGGCTGTGTCCGCAGCGGTCTGGGCCATGCTGACAGCAGCGGGATAGAGACTGCGGGGAGCTGGCACTGGCCTTGGGAGTGGGCGCCGGGTCACGGGTGGGAGGTCAGCTTCAGCTGCTGCTATCGGCTCCTCACGCCGCAAATGGAGGCCTGCCCCCTCTGTTTCCGGCCAACCCAGTGAAAAAGAAAATGAAACTTCTGTGGTTGACTTTCTAAGTAAATAAAACTGAAGGCAGGATCAGCCCTCAGGGCAGATGTTCACTGAGTGGGGCTGGATGGGAGTGAGCAGCCCTGGGCCCTTGCCAGAGCCGCCTGCATACCTGGCTGCTCGCCCCGACTTCCCCACCCCCCAGCACCCAGGCTGAGACACCTGGGTGGGTGTTCACATGTGTACCAAGGTGACAGCCCTCTCGAACGAGCGCCTACAATGTGCTTTCCGATCTCCTGTGCTCTTCTATCTCACCCAGCCTGGCACTGTCCTCTTGTCTCAGAGAGGAGACGAGTCACAGGCCAGAGAGGTCATAAAGAGAGTACCTGGCAGAGACAGCCTGGCTGCCCCATGGTTTGTCTTCCAGTTGTGTTCCCTGAAATCCTGTGTGAACCATGTTCAGCCCACAGAACCACACTGGGCTCCCAGCCACGCCACAGAACCTGCTGAGTAATTTGGGGATCACAGAATAGAAAACCACCTACCTATGGCTGCTTCACAAGGATACACTCCTGAGGACCTTACTGCTCAGTATTGGGGAATGCGAGCCTGGAGCCCGGCTGCTTGGGTTCAAGAGCAGTCCCACAATTTGCTTGCTGGGTGATCTTGGGAAAGTTATCTAACCTCTCTGGGCCTTGGTTTCCTCACCTGGTGAGTGGGATTAATAAAAGTACCTAATTCATTGGGTCACAGTGAAAACTGATCCGTCCATCCTAAGGTGCCCAAACACATTTCTCTCCGAAGAGGAACTATTGCATGTACAAATTCTCAAAGGAGCCAATGACCCCAAAACAGTTCACAGCCACTGTTCTCTTCTAGTTTCTAGAAGGGGAAACTGAGATCCAGAAAGGTGAAGGGTCTTGTGGGCAGCCGAGAGGGTTAAGAACTCAGCCGTCATCTCACACTTACAAGAATGGCTGCTATTAAACAAACAGGATACTACAAATGTTGAAGAGGAGGTGGAGAAATTGGGACACTTATGCACTGCTGGTGGGAATGTATAATGGTCCAGCCACTATGGAAGACAGTTTGGCAGTTCCTTTGAAAACTAAATATCATGGTGCCCTAGGACCCAGTAATACCACTACTCTGTATATACTCAGAAGAGCTGAAAGCAGTGACACAAACAGACATTTGCACACCAGTGGTCATAGCAGCATTACTCACATTTGCCAAAAAAAATGGAAACAATCCAAGTGTCCATCAACAAACAAGTGGATAAACAAAATGTGGCATATACATACAATGGAGTATTATGCAGCAGTAAGATGAAATGAGATCCCAAAGCACATGACAGCATGGATGAAACTTGAGGACATAATGCTGAGTGAAATAAGCCAGACACTAAAAGATACATACTGTATGATTTCGCTATTATGACCTCGGTAAAGGCAAACTCAGAGGCTTATAATATAAGATATAGGGGACCTAGAGATACACAGAAGTTAGAGATGGGTGAGCAGTTAATGAGGTTGAATTTAAATGTAAGGGAATGGCAGTTCATTAGTGGGTTTATAAGTAATACTGCCGTACTGAGGGTGAACATGATTGAAAGGGGTCGTATGGAGCCACGTATCCCACTGATTAACACTACAAATATAAATAAGTTCTTGCATGAACTACTTCAAAGGTATGAATCTTGTACAAAGGGTCAATAATAGAGGGATATAGGGGGACATTGCTATTGCGTGCTATGGTCTATACTTAACAGGAAGATACCAACAGTACCACAGCAATGCCAGGGGTAAATAATTGGGGGGCAGGGAGGACAAGAGTTAAGGGAAGATTTGGATTTCCCATTTGGTAAGTGTTCTAGTTTACTAGCTGCCAGAATGCAATATACCAGAAACAGAATGGCTTTTAAAAAGGGGGATTTAATAAGTTATACGTTCACAGGTCTAAGGCCAAGAAAATGCCCCCAATTAAAGCAAGGCTATAAAAATGTCCAAATTAAGACCCCAACAAGAGGTTACCTTCACTCAAGAAAGGCTGATGGGTTCAGCGTTTCGCACTCAACTGGGAAGGCATGTTGGGAACATGGCGTCATCTGCTAGCTTTCTCTCCCCTCTTCTTGTTTCACGAAGCTCCCCCAGGGGTAATTCTTCATCTCCAAAGGTTGCTGGCTGGTGGACTCTGTAGTTCTCTCAGCCTTGTGGCTCTGCTCGGCTCTGCTGTGGCTTTCTCGCGGCTCTAAAAAGGGACTCTCTCCAAAATGTTTCCTCTTTTAAAGGATTAATGGGTGGAGTCACCAGTCCATGGAAGCTATCTTATCAAAAGTTACCACCCACGATTGGGTGGGTCACATCTCCATGGGAACAATCAAAATGCTCCCAACCAGCAATACTGAATGAGAATTAAAAGACATGGCTTTTCTGGGGTCCACCACAGATTCAAACTGGCGCAGTGAGGATGTGTTTATTGGTTATTTTTCTCTTTGGAGCAATGAAAATTGTCTAAAATTGAGAGTGTTGATGATTCTGCAGTGAAGTGAGGATAATGTGAAGCATGGGTTGTTGACTTTGGACATTACCCATGATCCTCAATGGATGGAGGTGGCTGAAGGGTACACTGAGAAGTAGAACGGAGAGCTGTGGAATGTACATGTGACAGAATATCGTATGGCTACGGAAAGGAATGCAGTCATGCAGTGAGGTGAGTGAACTTTGGAGTCATAATGTTATGCAAAATAAACCAGAAACAACAACAACAAAATATTGTACAGTCTCTTTTAGAAAATACCTATAAGAAAATTAGGGCTTAGATTGTAAACTCTTTTAGCAGTCACATTTAGTCTAGAGCTGTAAATGTTATTTCTAGGTTTTGAGATGCTGTGGTATTTATGTATAACCTGGTGTCTCCCTGGAACTTTGGCAACCTGTGTGACACCTGAGACTCAGAGTTGGAATTCTGCAGCTCTGCAAGTCAGCAGTGCTACCTACAGCAACTGTTCAAGAAGCTAAGAAAAAAAGAGATCAATTAGAGATAAGAATGAAGCCGATCCGGTCAGGACTAAGGTAAATCAGAATACAGGGGTAAAGATGACATTGCATTTTAGAACTTCACCTACTATATGAGACCAAAGGAAGGGAGGTTTATTTTGTCCAAAACTTATATTTTCTGTAGCACATAATCTAACTCAACCTGTTTGGATCACTCATTTAAACAACCCAAACATATGGAGCCCAGAAAGGAAATGAGAGCTTATAAGGCTGTGTAGCTTAACATAATACCAGGATATAATCCAGAATATGTTGGCAGATAATTAAAAAGTATTGGCAAGGGCGGGCCGTGGTGGCTCAGCAGACAGAGTTCTCATCTGACATGCGGGATACCTGGGTTTTATTCCCGGTACCTCGCCATGCAAAAAAAAAAAAAAAGAAAGAAAGAAAGGCAGGACATATATATTGAAAAAGTATTGGAAAGTAGGGTGCACAGGTGGTTCAGTGGTAGAATGCTCACCTTCCATGCAGGAGACCCAGGTTTGATTCCTGAACCATGCCCCATTCCCCCCCGAAAAAAAAAGTACTGGCAAAGCCCCTTGAAAGACTGGAGAAAAGATATGAAACTATTAAGCTTTACCACTGGGGAAACCCCTGATATTGCGTCAAACATTAGGGACTCCCAAGTCAATAGGCCAAGCCCTTGATCTTGAGGTTTGCGCTTATGAAGCTTATTTCTGTATCAGAGAAGCTAAGCCGACCTATACTTATGCCTAAGAATTACTTCCAGAGAACCTCTTTTACTGCTCAGATGTGGCCTCTCTCTCTCTAAACCCAACTCTACAAGGAAAATCATTACCTTCCCCACTAGGCAGGTCATGACATCCAGGGGTGAAAGTCTCCCTGGCAACGTGGGATGTGACTCCCAGAGATGAGTCTGACCCTGGCAGCATGGGATCAATAACGCCTTCCTGACCAAAAGGGGGAAATGAAATGGAACAAAATACAATATCAGTGGCTAAAAGAGTTCAAATAGAGTCAAGCGCCTATTCTGGAGGCTACTCTAGCTTCAGCTAGATATTGCTCATTACCACGATTTGCCAAACTCCAACCAAAGCCATTCCTATTAACCCTAAAGGACACATGATTTTATCTGAGATTCTACAAAGTTTCAGGCACTAAGATTACTTCCCAGTAACCTACAACCTCCAGATGGGCTCTTAGGCCAGATAAGTCCTGAAACCCAGACGGGTCAGCCTTTCCAGAACATCAACTAGTTCCAGCCCCTTATCCCATATCATCAACACCCCTTTCCAACATGAAAAAGTTGGGGCAGCAGCGATCAGAATGGACGGGGTTCCAGAGGCTCCTCTTGTCCCACCTCTGTCTTTGCAGAGCGCGCAGGAGGCATCCACAAAGAGCAGCGGCTCTCAGCACTGGGGAAGAGGTTGAGGCAGCTGGAGTTTTTAAACCCCGTGTGATTTCACCTGCAGCCCAGGTGGTAAGGGAGAGTGGGACGCATCAATATAAACAGCAAGCCAGATGATGCTTTTATACCCTCTTGCATAAAACTGAAAATATCAATATCCAGTGGAAATGATCATATCAATTTTTAAGTACAGGGTGTGTCTGGGGTGCTGAGGGGTATTATGGAAGCACCCACCCCGTCGGAGGCTGAGCCCCAGAGACAGTGTGGGAGATGAGGTGAGTGCCATGCCTGGACTGGCCACTAGGTGGCAACGGCTCACAACCTGGGCTCTGGCCCACCCCACCCCTGGGTCCCCACTGATTTGGTGGGGAGGACCCCTCCACCTGCCCCCCAAGGGTCGGCTCCAGACTGAATGAGCTCAAGGCTCCAAGGCTCCCGACCCTACCCATTGTTTCACTTTTCGTCTCCTTTCTTCCTTCTTCCTGTCCTTGCATTTATTTATCTATCACTTCTTCCTTGCTTTCTCGGATCAAGTCAGAATCGTGTTCTTTGGCTAAGTCAGTCCTCATCTGACCAGGCCTCCGGGAGGGCTTTCGTGCAGCTGCTGTCTGCCCCCATGGGCAACCCGCCCTCCAGCCGGCCTCCGCGCCCACTTCCAGGTGCCTTTCCTTCCCGGCCTCTCCTGCTCTGGTTCCTTGGCTGGGTCCTTTGGAAGCTGCTGTGAGGGGAGACCAGTCTTTGGGGCTGCAGGGCCCCGAAACACTTGCAGGCCAGGATGAAGGATGTAAGTCATCCTGCGAGCAGGGAGGTCCACTCGGCCTTGCTTCTAGGAAGGCCGCTTGTCCTGCAGTGGTGGAGGCTGGCACCCCTCAGATCTGCGCCCATCTGGGCAGTGTTTAGACGGCCCCGTCCTGGCCCCCCTGCCCCTCGTCCTGAAGCATGGCTCCCAGGAGCCCTCAGCAGAAAAACCTTCCCAGGCAGGCACTGCACCACTGGGAGAGGCTGGACGAGGGCTTCTCCTTGGCTTCTTCTCCAGGGCAGGGCTTGAGCTGTGGCTCTGCTGCCCACAGGGCCATGTGGCGTCCCTTAGTAAATAAGGAAAATTATTTCTATCTGGCACATGGTACATGTTCACAAAATTTGTATAAATTAGAAAATGTGATGTGACATATCTCCACAATGTAAGTTTAGTCACTGTGCCAAAGAGAGAGAGAGAACAGTTTAATGTGGGTACGTTCCGTCTTTCGTTGCATTCCATGGCACTTCTGCACAAAAAGCTATAACTCTGCTATGAGCATCTCACAGCAATGAGTGTGGGTCTCACTTTCAAGCGTTTAGATTATCTTGTATCTCTCCTCTCTATTAAAGAGATTTCCAAGATAGTTTTACTATAAGTAAATATTTGTCTTGAAGTACAAATATCAGTGGCTTAAATAATACAGACACTTCTTTCTATCTCTCTTAAGAGTCTGGTAGATGGTCCAGGTTTGGTGTGGCACAACTTGGGTTAGGACCCGGGCTCTGTAGTTTATAGCCTCTACTGCCAGGTTTGCCTTATGTTCTAAAGTGGCTGCTCAAGCTCCAGCCACCACATCTGCATTCCCCACCAGTGGGAAGAAGGAAAGAGAAGAAAGATAGGGATCCTTTCTTTAAGAGCACTTCTTGGAAGTTGCACGCATAGCTTCACTGACATCTTACCCAGAGCTTAGTCTTGTGGCCCCACCTATCTGCAAAGAAGGTTTGGAAAGATGGTCTTTGTTTTGGCCCACTAGCAGCCAGGTAGATTTAGGGGTTCCATTACTCTAAATTAGAGGAGAACAGTTGTTCCTGCCATTGCGAAGGACTGGTGTCCCTCCCAGGAAGGAATAAAGACACCTCCTCTGTGCTATTTACATATGTCCACTAATGGGAAACTACATCTTGAGCTGCCCTGTGTTGTGTCTTGCTGAGGCTGCTCAAAGGCAGTTCCTAGACTGTTGGAGCCTCCAGTCCAGTCTAGAAGGCAATGGGGGAGAGGAAGGAAGCAGAGATGCTGGAGCTGCTGCCTCTGCTCAGGAAAGACCTTCAAAGGCCATGGGAGTTCCATGACAGCAGGGCTGCTTGCTGGAGCCAGGCTCTCTTTTTGCCTTGGAAAGCATGTTCCTTTTTCATGGCTTGTGTTTTTCTGGAAACTATTAGAACTCTCTGCCCAAACCAGATGATAATTACATGTTACTGATCTTGAGCCTTTAAATTTCTCTTTCTCTCTCTTTTAAAAGAGAGATATTTTTACTGCACATTGTGTTGGCAAAACCCAAGTCTCCTTTCTACCAGGCAGCCAGAATTTTATTTTCAGATTCTCTGTTAATTCACCTCAGGGGGAGAGGGTGGAAAGGTCTGGAGGCACCGAATGTGGATAATAACGCATCTTGGGTCAGGGGCGGAGGTCAGAGAACCAGAGGTGGCCAGAAAGGGAGGGGCTGCCTGAGTTCCACGGGCCAGCCGAGGCACCTAGTCCAGGCACAGCTGGGGTGTCTGAGGCAGCTGGCTCTCTGATGTAGCTTCCAGAAGAGTCTGTCCCTGATGCCATCACTGTCCTTCAAGCGCTGCTGTTGCTGATGCCTCTATTGGCCATCTGGGTCCCCTGGGGCTAGACAATCTGGGATTCAAATCCCAACACCCCTACTTTTTAGCTCTGGGCCCTGAGCACATCAGTCATCTTTTTGAGCCTCAGGTTCCCTCTCTGCAAAAGGGGATCAGAATAGCACCTACAGAACAGGGTCTTTGCAAAGTGTTTAGTGGAGCATGTAGTATGTGCTCAATAAACAGAAGTCCTACCTTTTGTCATGTCCTTCTGGCAAGATTCGGTCTCCAGCTGTCCCTCCCTCGGTACCAAAGCAGTCCTGCTTGTTCATCCCGTCACTCCCCAAATCAGTCCTCAGGCCTTCTTCCCACGCTCTGTGTAGCAGCTTCCCGCTCAGGCCATAGAGGAGGCCACACTGCCCGGCTCAGGGATGGGTCGAGGGTCTCAAGTAGAGTCCCTGGGCCCCTGCCACCCCTAGCAGCTCTGGCAAGTAAAGGACAGCTGGGTGGATGCCAACAGCACCTGCTCACAGGTGCCACATGAGGTCAGATCATGCAGACCTTGAAGGTGGTGGGAGAATGTATGCCTGGTGGACAAAGGGAGGGTCTCTGGAAGATTCCATCCTGGGTACATGAGGATCTGGAAAGGTGGCCCTGGCTGCTGGAGGAGGGCAGCTGGCAGGAGATGGGCAAAGGAGAGCGAAGGCGTATTCCAGTGGAGGCGTAAACCGCTAAACGCTTTGCAAAGACCCTGTTCTGTAGGTGCTATTCTGATCCCCTTTTGCAGAGAGGAAAACTGAGGCTCAAATAGATGACTGATGTGCTCGAGGCCCAGAGCTAAAAAGTAGGGGTGTGAGGATTTGAACCCCAGATCGTCCAGCCCCAGGGGACCCAGATGTGCCCTGCACTGGGCTGTTTTTGGACCCTTTCAGGCCCCCCAACTTTTTTACGAACACTCTCCTCTCTTCCCCATAAATATATCAAAATTAATTCGTATCTAACTTCTATTTTTAAAACGGAAAGATTTTTTAAAAAATAATTTTGCCTCAAAAATTATTTGCCTACAAGAAATTAATTTAATTACAACTGGTCACAATTTCTCCACCGAGAATCTGGGATTCTTGGGAATTCTTACAAAGTGAGAAGATTTCACCTATAAATTCTTTTCAGATATAATGAAGAGTAATGAAATTTTTACGATGACTAAATGGGACAATTGGTGAACTTGACACAATGTTACATTTTTCCAGACATTTAATTAAACATTTATTGATCTTGGTTTTTGCAGTAATTTTTTTTTTCTTCATATTTTGGAGCTCAAACATTTTCAAAGGCTCTGAGCCCGAGGTTCGGAGACGTCCATGCCTAGAGGAAATGGAGAGAAACATCTCAAAGAGAGGGGATCCCTGCTCTTGCTGGGACCATAATTTCTAAGTTCCTTTCATTCACCGGGAGTACCCAGCTTTGCAGGTGGACCCCTAGATCTTTGTGTCAGTGCACGCCCGAGCCCACGCACACCTAGAACCGCTCTCGGGGCTCTCTGTGCCTTCTGCTCCAGACGTGCTGCCCTTCTCACTTTGCTGACCACCACTTTACAGTTAGTGGTGATCTGAGGCCGGGTGTCCTCCGAGGCAAGGGTTGGAGCGCAAGGAGTTTATTGGGGGAGGTGATGCCTGCGAACCCCGTAGCAGAGCAGGGAGGTGACACAGGGGCAGGACGGAGACCAACCAAGGCTCTCTCTGACCAAGCAAGTTACTCTGCGGGCAGCAGGAGCTCAAGTCCCGCCAGGGAATGCTGAAGCGAGGCTGGAACCATGACTCAGTCACCCACCCCGGGGGGCGAGGAAGCCAGGGGGGTTATCCACTCAAGGGCATCTACCAGGGGCTGAGGCTGTGCCAGGGTGGGGCGGGGGGTGGGGGGGGGCGTGCAGAGATAATTCCCCTGGAATTCTGGCCTGCCGCATGCGTGGGCAGAGAAGGTTCCAGAAGCCAGCACAGGCCTCAGGCGGCAGGACACAGCTGGATGCTGGTACAGTGTGGCCAGAAATGGAAAGAGCGAGGGGCGTGCGGGTGAGGTGTTGGGCATCTGCTGTAGTTCTCCATGAGGTCAGGCCTCTCGGGAGCTGAGGCCTGGAGGGGTAACCAGCACACGAGGGGTGGTGCAACTGAGGGGGGAGGATTCGAATCCAGACCAAATGACCGCGGAGTCAGAGCCCCTGACCCCCAGGCTTTGTGGCTTTCACTGAGTAGACAGCCAGCCGGCTTTGAACTCCAGGAATTTAAAAAAATCCATTTTTACACTTGTTCACTCAATCACATTAGATGTTTCAAAGACAAACTTAATTATTTTGAACTGAATAAAAGCCTTTTAATAAGCTGAACATCATGATTTCAGCTCTCTGCTTCAGGGTTATCAGTCATGGGGGGAGGGGACGTGAAAGGAAGGGGGGCATGGGAGGGGGGGCGAAGTGGGAGAGCTCACACCCTATCTATTTAGTTTTCAATATATTTGCACCTCTAAATTGATCGTTTGCTACAAATCGTTTGATCGTGAAGCTTTTACAATGTTTTGTTTTATTTTTAGAAACAGTTCTTTTACTTCGGAACAACTGCACAAAGTGTTAAAGCAAATGCAATGCTAATTTGGCACAGATTCCCCGCGTGTTCCCTCTCACTGTTGGCTCACACTGAGCGTTCCGTCTATGCCCGCGGCCGAGACAGGAAGCCAGACGCACATGCTGAAATAATTTCAAAATACATCAACTGAAACCAACTTGAAGCCTGCAGAAGCTGAAGGACTCGTTTAGCCACCGTGGCCTCCCTCAGTTCAGTGCAAAGAAAACCACACCGTCTACACCCTAAGGCAGTGTTGGCCTTATTTCTTAAAAAAAAAAAAAAAAAAAAAAAAACGAAACAAAACTGCCTTTTGCCATGATTAATGAGTTTTCTTGTCCACTGTGGTGGAATCTGCTGTTTCTAATGACGCAGCACTCAACCCCTATTGTTAGAATCACCCCAATTTTTATTTAGAGGGTCAGTGTCTCCATGGGAGCCGATGCGATTGAGCCGACCCCACCTCCCAGCTGCAGGCGTGTCCCCGGCTAAGCCTGGCCAATCAGAACACTCCATTCCTACGGCTGCAGTGATTGGTTCAGGACTGGGCACAAGACCTGAGCCAGGCCAATGAGATTCAATTCTGGGACTTTTGCGGGAAATACTGGGAACTGATTTCTTCTTACTGTATTTGGAGCTGTAAGGAAATGAACTTGGAGAGATGATGGTCAGAAGTATTTGCCTGAGAGAGAAATTGATAGAGGCAATGTAGCCCAGCCCCAAGCTGCTGCTTTTCAGTGTCAGGAGCCAGTGTGAATTGGGGTTGGGCCACTTGTTGTGAATGAATGAAATAATGCACAAATCTTAATTTTTATTTTATCCCACAAAACTAAAACATTGGGTTATCTAGTTCAAGGTCACTGGCTGACATTTGGAGATGGAAATCACATTTGAGAGACTGCAGTCTGTCCAGGCATTGTTTCTGCCATATCCTTGACCAGTGGCTTCCTGCTTGCTCACCTCCAGTGGTAAGTCAAACAGCATAAATATCAGGAGTCTCTTCCTTTTATCCTGAGGGGATAATGCTACATGTGTACTGAGATATCTGCACAAGATGTTCCTCACAGGATTATTTATAAAGGTGAGGAAAGAACAAACAACCTTGATATCCAACCAAATGGAATTAAACAAATGAGAAAAATGACACGATGGAATGTTCTGAAACTTTGAAAAACAAATAGGATCTAAAGCTCTATTAATTGGTATGGAAAGATGGGCCCTGTATATTGAGGAAATGTGTTCATCAGACTATAGTGTGCCTAAGACTCAGAGTTGGAATTCTGCAGCTGTGAAAGTCAGCATGGCTACAGAGAGTAACTGTTAAATACGCTAAAAAAAAAAGAGACCAGGCTTCAATTAGAGGTAAGAACAGAGCTGATCTGGTCAGACTAAGGTAAATCAGAATACAGGGTAAACGATGATATTTGTATTTTAGAACTTCACCTACTATATGAGACCAAAAGAAAAGAGATTTATTTTATCCAAAACCTAAATTTTCTGTAGCACATAATCTAACTTAACCTGTCTGGCCAGTTAAGTTAAACAATCTAAACGCATGGAGCCTAGATTTGGGAATGAGGTCTTGCAGTTCTGTATAGCTTAATGTAACACCCAGATATATCCCAGAGTATGTTGGGCAGATAATTAAAAAGTATTGGCAAAGTCCCTCAAGGGACTAGAAAAAAAATACGGCACTATTAAATTTTCCCACCTGAAAAATCTCTGATACTCTCTCAAACATTAGGGACCCCCAAGTTAAAAGGCCAAGCCTGTGATCTTGAAGCTTGCTCTTATAAAATTTATTTCTGTCATGGAGAGCTAAACCTACCTATAATTATGCCTAAGAGTTACTTCCAGAGAACTTCTTTTGTTGCTCAGATGTGGCGTCTCTCTCTTTAAGCCCAACTCTGAAAGTAAAATCATTGCTTTCCCCACTATGGGATTTGACATCCAATGTTGTAAGTCTCCCTGGCAACATGGGACATGACTCCCAGGGATTAGCCTGGCCCTGGCACCATGGGATCAGCAATGCCTTCCCCAAAAGGGGGAAAAGTAATGTAACAAAATAAGATATCAGTGACTGAGTGAGTTCAAATAGAGTCAAGAGGCTGTTCTGGAGGTTACTCTTATACAAGCTTCAGCCAGATCTTGCTAATTGCCATGATATGCCAAGCCCCAACCAACAGTATTCCTGTAAACCCTAAAGAACACCCAGGGCTATCTGAGATTCTATAAAAGTTTTACTCACTAAGTTTATTTTTCAGAAACTTACAACCTCCAGATGGTTCCTAGGCCAGATAAGCCCTGAAACCTAGGTACCAGTCCCCCCTAGAGCGTCAACCAGTTGCATCCCCCTACCCCATAATGCTGACACCCTTTTTCAACATGAAGAAGTTAGAATGGCCATTGCCCAAATATCCCTAAAGATTGGGAGAAGAATCGAGGGAGAAGAAGGAGTTATAACAGAGAACATAGGATTTAACAAATGAGTATGACTGCTGAATCATTATGTTAATATTTCATTTTAGTCTCTAGTGTCTTGGAGCAGCTAGAAGGAAACACCCGAAATGGTGGAACTGTAACCCATACAATACATTGAAATTTTTGCTATAACTACTTGTTAAAATGTACCTTAATAAATAGTAGGGGGAACAAATGTTAAAATAAATTTAGATTGAAATGCTAGTGATCAATGAAAGAGAGGGGTAAGGGGTATGGTATGTATAAATTTTTTTCTGTTCTCTTTTTATTTCTTTTTCTGAATTGATGCAAATGTTCTAAGAAATGATCATGATGATGAATATGCAACTATGTGATGATATTGTGAATTACTGATTATATAAGTAGAATGGAATGATCATAACTTAAGAATGTTTGCGTTTGTTATATATTTTTAAAAAATTAAAAATTAATAAAAATTAATAAAAATAAAGTAAAAATAAAAATATACTATCAAAAAATGTACTTTGAAATTTACCATTTTTTTGTATATGTTATACTTCACAATAAAAAATGTTAAAATATATATAGTATTTCATTAAAATATATATGTAATTATGTTTTATACAGAAAAATCCCTAGAGAGACAGCATGGATTATCTTTCACCTTACCAGGATAGGTGATTTGTGTTGGTCTATAGTTACAAAGTTTTACTACAATAAATGTGGATTTCCTGTGCAATAAAAATAAGGAAAACCATTTAAATGGGATTTGGCCATGCAAACGAACAGTACGTCACGTGTGCAGTCACAGCAATGCATAGACCATTTCCTGTTTGCAGTTTTGGAACCAGCTTGCAGATAAAGCCCAGGGAGTCTAATAGAGCTCCAGGGCAGACTTAGGGACCTGGATGAGTTGGAAGTAAAAACCCAGAGGACTTAGGTGGAAAGGAAGTGAAGCAGGGAGAAGGGGAGCTGAAGACAAGGCCTGGGGCACGTTAACCCTCAATTTACAAGGTGGGGAAGTCCAGAGATACTGCTCCCCTCCCCTCTCCCTGTCTAGGGAGCAAGGCATAGTGCTATAAATAACAGCATTAGAAAAACAATTATAAGAGGATATTTCTTTATGGGGAATACGGAAGGAGGCTTATGGAGGTGCTAGAACCTCAAGGCAGGATGTCAGTAGTTAATGTCTAAAGTGTGATAAACCACAAAAATAGAGGTAGATGCCTGTTACTTTAGAGATAAACAGGTAACTCTTAGAAGGGGCGAAGTGACAGTTGGTGCATTGAGAAGTGGACTGGGGGGCTTGGAAAGGGTGGGTCATTGCCTCTGACCTGCTGTTTTAATTTTATAAGACCTGAAAATATACTAAATTGAATAAAAGCTCACTGTCATTGTCCCCACCCACTCCAAATGATGAGAGACTATGTGCTGCTCTCAGCAACCACCGAGGGGCAGCTCTCAACAGCCCTCCTGCTCCTCAGGGAGGAAGCCGGCTCAGGGGGCCATCCTGGGCACCTGCGGGGCATGGGAAGAGCCCAGGCAGGACCTGCCTGTGTGCCTCAGGCATGGGCTGTTGGTGGAGAGCCCAGACTGCAGGGTCAGGCAGCCCCGGGCTTCCCTCCTACCTCGGCCCCCTCCCGTGCCCCGTGGAGATGCTGGCCAGCCCTGCCGCAAGGGGGCCGAGAATGAACATTGCATGGAGTGCCGAGCAAGCACCCCACCAGACGGGCAAGAGTGGGGCCAGCCATGGGTGCTTAAGAACCCAGAGCCCGGAGTCTGCCAGCCTGGTTCCCAGCACAGCTCTGCTTTTTACTGCCCCTGTGGAATGAGAGAACAGTAGGACCCATCTCAGAGTCACTGAGGGGCTTAAATGAGTGCGCTGGTGCGTCTCAAGTGCTAGGACAGCATCTGCTGTGCAGAAAGCATTAGCTATTGTGGTAGATGGATGCAAAACTGGCTCCTTGAATTTCAGCTAAGAACAGAGACCATCAAGAGATAGAAATAGGGTAAGATATTGGGTAATTGGAGCTGAACGGATACAGATTATGCAACAGGACTGATTGTAAAAATTCAGAAATGGATAGCACAATACTACCTAACTGTAATACAATAACGTCAGTACACTGAATGAAACTGAACGTCAGAATGATAGAGGGAGGACAGCTGGGGGCACAAATGAAATCAGAAGGAAAGATAGACGATAAGACTGGGATGGTATAATCTAGGAATGCCTAGAGTATATAATGATAGTGACTAAATGTACAAATTAAAAAATGTTTTTGCATGAGAAAAAAAAAAAACTGGCTCCTATTCTCCACCCTTCCCTGCCTCCATGCCCCAAGCGATATAGCTTTGCAGCTCCTCCCATCAGGAGGTGGAGTCTTCTTCCCCTCCCCTTGACTCTGGGCCAGCCTGGGGCTTGCTTTGGCCTATAGAAGGTGCCAGATCTGAGCTCAGGCTTAGAGAGACCTCACACACTTCTGCTTCTTCTCAGAACCTTGTCCAGGTTGGGCATCTGGACAAGCCCAGGCCAACCTGCCAGTCCACGTGGAAAGAGGTCATCTGTTCCAGCAGAGGCCATCCTCCACCCACCAGAGACCCCTCACCCCCACCCCAACCCCGGCAGCAGATCCCAGATGCCTGGGTGAGCCAGCTGAGATCGTTGAATCTGGCTCAGATCAGCAGAATTGATCCCTAAGCTTGTGAGACTTGCTCTTTGAAACCACGAGTTTGGAGATTGTTACACAGCGATGCTTACTGATGCAGCTATTCTTGTTATTTCTTACTATTATTATTGATATTTTCACTCCGTTTTGTAGGTTGGTTTTCCTAATCCTGTGTCCTAAGGCCCAGAGCCACCAAACTAACAGCTGTACCAATCAGGCTGTCTTAGGCCCCATCCCCCCAAGGCCTCTATCCCTTGGTCAGCTCTGGGCAGCTGAGCATCATTTCCCCACACTGGAACATCTTAGCAGGCTGACCTCATTCTCCAACAGTAAGACAGCAGGCAATTTACCTTCTTCCTGGTTCTTTGGACCATGACAAGGCGATTTGCCTTCCTATGTGCCAACTCACCCATGGCCCCCTCCGTTCAAAGCTTGCTGATACCAGTGTCTGGCAGAAACTCTCCTTGCAGCTGTCTCCTCTGTGGAAGACTTGGGGAGCCAGGCATGGGGCCAGGAGACAGCACCATTGCCACCTGTCATGGGGTAAGATCCAGGCTGCTCAGTCACCATCACATCTATCCCAGAGACGGGAGGAGAAACCGTCTGTACCCACATCCCATCCAGTGCTTATTTGGCCAGTTTGCCCAAATTCCTCTGTTCTTTTCTTCGTTTTATAAACATGAATGGGTCCAGAGCCTGTGCCAGGCTCTGGGGGTACAGCAGTGAGCAGAACAGACATGATCTCGGTGCCCATGGGGGAGATGATAGACTAGGGTATAAATAGATCTGCATTAGGTGAGGTTAATGAGAAAATACAAAGCAGCCTTAGGGAACAGAAGGTAGCTGGGCTGGTTCCTTGACTTGGAGATTCCAGGGGCCTGAGGAACTGACCTTTGAGAAGGAGCTGAGAAAGTGTAGGAGCAAGTGATGTGGTGAGCAGATTCTGGAAGAAGGAATAGCAGGACTAGAACTCAGGCAGACAGATTCGGAAGTTTTACCGAGATGCCTTGCTACCCTCCCTTCCTCTGAGCCCTTATTAGAGCTATTTGATCCCTCTTGTTGAATGTCCTGTGGAAGCCACGGCGACATAAGGCACACTAGGGCATCAGAGCTAGGGCCTTGCCCATCCATGAGGGCCTCGTTGCTGCCTTGGATGGAAGGGGAGGCTCTGCAGGGACTGCATGCTCGCAGCCTTGTCACCACTCATTCAAGGTCTGTGCTGTCTGCCTCTCTGAATTCCTCCCCTGACCTGGAAACTTCCCCACCAGGTCATTGATATCCAGGCCCCTAGAAAGAGATGGGAGAGGGACCATCTTCTGTAATGCCTACCTCCTATCCAATTTGGCAATTTCTATCAAATGTGTTAAAATGAATCCCCTGTGGCCCAGCAATTCTACTTCTAGGAGTTTACTATAAAGAAATACTTGCAAAAGGATTATATATAAAGCTATTCACTTCAATGTTATTTGCAATGGTGAAAAAAAAATGGAAATACCGTAAACGTCCATTAGGGAGAATTTGTTACATAATTCTGTAACAATGCTGTACTGAAATGCTGTACTAAGTAACTGGAATAGAGTGAAGTAGATGTATTATGTACTGAGATGGCGCTATGTCTAAGGTGAAATGTTGAATGACAAAAGCAGATCCAAAAATATTTATAACATGACCCCAGTTTTGTAAACAAGTAAGTGTTTGTATGTGCAGTGGTGGACTGGTAAATATTTAGCAACTGGCTCTCTTGGAAAGCAAAAGTCCTAATCTGTATGTACCATTAGCCAACTCCCATGGTGTAAAGACTCCCAGAGCGGCCAATTTCAAGCCCCCAGTGCGGTGTCACTGAATGCAGAGTTGGGAGGAGATGTGTGCAATTGGCTTTCGGGAGACTGTAAAAGCTGGCTCCGGCCACCATTGTTTGTTATTGCTATTTTTTTGGTAGCCACAGGAAAGGTCTGCATGGATGTATTTGGTTGTCTGTGGTTACGCCTGGAATGTAGAGTTGAGATTTTATAATCTTCAAACTTCACTGTCAAGCAGCCACTCTTTGTGGCTTATTCAACTGTCCCCTCTCCCTCCCCCAGCTCCTCTAAGTTAGCAGAGGTCCTGTTTTCTCCAGGAATCCATTCCTCGGGGAAAGAGACTTTCCCTCAGCTCTTGGTTAGTCTAGCTGAGGGTTTTCAAGCTTTCGGTTCTCAGCACTCTTTGAAACTCTTAGGGCCCCAAAGAGTTTTTGTTGTAAAGGTCTAGATATCTACTGACTTTGGTCATATTAAAAATTAAGATGGAAAAATTAAAAAATTATTTATTAACTCACAAAAATAATAAATCCATTATATCTTAGCGTAAATATCACATTTTTAATGCAAATAAATATATTTTTAAATAATTTAGTGAGAATAGTGGCATTATTGTACATTTTTGCAAATCTCCTTAATCTCTGGCTTAATAGAAGACAGTTACCTACTTATACCTGCTTCTGTATTTGGTCTGGTGTGCCATCACACACCATTTGCCTTTGAAAACTCACCATGGAATGAGAGTGAAAATGGCAAATGGCTTCTTAGTATAATTATGAAGAGTTTTGAGCTTGTGGGCCACAGGTAGGGTGTTGGGGACTCCCAGATCCCTTTTAGGTACTGCTGTTCTAAACCAATGCAGAAAGCCTCAGTTCTCCAGAAGTTACGGGTTGAGTGATGAGCATTTAGCTAAGTTCTAGCCTGTGAGATGTGAGGGGAATTTGCCTAGAGTTTCCGGGAGAGGCTTTCCTTGGCAGCGATATAGTAGAAAAGGACCTCCCCAAATCCTCTCCTCTGTAAGAGTAATTAAAACACTGGCAAAAAAAAATAGTCAGAATTTTTTCAGAACTCTGGAAATTAAGTAAAGACTGGCATCAAGCCAAGGAATATTTATTTAAGAAAAATGGCTAAGTATTGGTAGGAACAGAGAGCTTTGTAGTGTTTTAACCTGCCCTTTTACTGTGAACCCTCCAGCTCTGCAGTAGCCTTGAAACCCTGCAGCCTGGCAGCCACAAGAGAAGCAAGGCCAGGGCTGGAGCTCCTTCAAGGCCCCATTCCCAGAAGGCTGTCATCTGACCTGTCTTGTGGTTCCCTATGCAACCCAACTTGCAAGGCTGTCTTTATTTGACCTGACTGGAGTTCACCCAGTGCAAAAACCTTTTCCCCTGGAGCTTTTGTCAAAAACCATCAGCGGCAGTAGTTGAACATCACGGATGCCTGAGGCAGTGAATAGCAGTTGGCTAACAAAAACAATAGACTGGCCAAAAAGTTTAAAAGGGAAAGCTTAGGAAAGATGATATCCATAAGGGTCTGTGAAAAGGCCCAGCATATTCTTGGAAATCTTTCTAGATTTCCATTCACATGTGCAGGGCTGTGCACATGTTTGGAAAAGACCTTTTCCAGACTCTCATGAGGCCCCAAACTCTCATCCCTGGTTGACCTTGATACTTTGTAGGCTGTGCTGGAGCTGTCTCCTGTCTCAGTGTTGAAAGTGTGACCCAACACACACACACACACAGACCCTCGGTGAAGACTGGGAGACTTACTGGTTTCAGATATTTAAGGAAATCTCTGTCCACTCATTGGCTGACCACTAAGTTAGCCAAGGAGAGACTTCAGTACCTACATATAACACAAGATACAAAATTTTACAATTAGTTCAGAAAAGTCACTGAAACAAACAACTACAACAGCAGCTTTAACAACAAACCCTGCAGAGGGGAAGAATCTGGTTCCCAGAGTTAACATATGACATCATTAAGAATGTCCAGTTTTCAAAAAGCATTATAAGATATGCAAAAGAAGCAAGAAAATACGATCCATGTGCAGAGGCAAAAAAAACAACAACAGCGATCAATAGACAGTATCCCTGAGGAAATTCAGACACTGGACTTACTAGACAAAGACGTTAAATCAGCTATTTTAAATATGTCTAATGAAATAAAGGAACCTATATCTAAATAGTTAAAGGAAAGTGTGAGAATGATGTCTCCCAATTAGAGAATATCAATAGAAATAAATGATAAGAAGGGACTGAAGAGAAATTCTGGAGATAAAAAGTTTAATAGCTTAAATGAAAAATTCATCAGAGAGGCAAACCCGCCATATTTAGCAAAAAGAAAAACGAATTTGCAAACATGAAGATAGGTCAATTGAGAGTTCACAGTCTGAGGAAAGGATGGAAGGAAGGACAGGCAGAAGGAAGGAAGGAAGATTAAACAGAATGAAAAAAATATAAACAGAGCCTTAGAGACTTTTGGAACACCACTGAGCATATCAACATATGCATAATGGAAGTCCAAGAAGGAGAGAAGAAAGAGAAAGGGGCAGAAAGAATATTTGAAGAAATAATAGCAGAAACATTTCCAAATTTGGTGAAAAATATTAATGTACACATCCAAGACCCTCAACAAATCCAAGTAGGATAAACACATATCCACATGTAGAAACACCATAATCAAAGTAACAAAAGACAAACACAAAGAGAGAATCTCAAAAATAGAAAGAGAGAAGGACTCATGACATAAAAGGGAACCTCAATAAGATTAATGGTTTGATTTCTCATCACTAACCATGGAGTCCAGAAAACAGTGGGATGACATATTCAAAGTGTGGAGAGAAAAAACTGTCAACCCAAGAATTCTATATCCAGCAAAACCTACTTTCAACAATGAAGGAGAGGGCCATGGTGGCTCAGTAGGCAGAGTTCTCACCTGCCATGCCAGAGACCCAGGTTTGATTCCTGATGCCTGCCCATGTTAAAAAAAAAAGAAGAAGAAGAAGGAGAAAGTGAACTACAGGACAGGAAAACTGATTGTGGAACACAAAAGAATAAATGACAAAACAGATGGAAAAATTTGAAGTGGATCTCAGGGGAATGATGGACAAAGCAACGTGCACAAATATAAGAATCATCAGTATCCCAGAAGGAGAGAAGAGTAAAGGGTTAGGAAGATTAGTTGAGGGTATAATGGGGAAAACTTCCCAACCCTTATAAAGGACATAAACATGCATATCAAAGAAAGTTTAACAAACTCCAATTAGAATAAACCCAAATAGGACAACCACAAGACACATACTAATTAGTCTGTCAAATGTTGAAGAGAAGCAGAAAATCCTGAAAGTGAGCAATCTATTACATTCAAAGGAAACCACTTAAGACTGAGTTCAGACTACTCAATTGGAACTATGGAGGTGAGAAAGCAATGGTATGATATATTTAAGATCCTGAAAGAGAAAGACTTCCAGCCAAGAATTCTGTACTCAGTTAAACTGTCCTTCAAATCTGAGGGAGAGATTAAAATTTCCACAGAGAAACAAATGCTGAAAGAATTTGTCAACAAGAGACTGGCCCAATAAGAAATACTAAAAGGAGTTCTGCTTGCTGAAAAGACAAAAAAAAAGACAGGAGAAGGAGGTCTGGAAGAGGACACAGAATTGAAGAGAACCAGTAAGGGGTAAAAAGAGAAAGAGGGAAAAGAATATATAGATCTGATAAATAAAATCCAAAGATAAGATAGTGGATCAAGAAACACTTCTACATTGATAACTTTGAATGTCAATGGACTAAACTTATCAATTAAAAGGTACAGATTGGCAGGATGGACAAAGTAATACAACCCAGCTTTATGCTGCTTAGAAGAGACTCATCTTAGCCACAAGGATACAAACAGATTGAAAGTGAAAGATCGGGAAAAGATGTTCCACATATGCTGTAACCAAAAGAAAAGTAGGAATAGTATACTAATACCAGACAAAATACACTTTTAAATGTAAAGATATCATAAGAGACAAAGAAGGACACTATATATTAAGTCCTTTTTAAGGACAACTCACCAAGAAGAAATAACAATCATAAATGTTTATGCTCCCAATTAAGGAACTCCATAATACATGAGATAAATATTGGCAAAACTGAAGGGAGCAATAGACATTGCAACAATAATAGCAGGAGGCTTCCACACACCACTCTCCTCTATAGACAGAATAATCAGACAGGGGATCAGCAAGGAAATAGAGAAAATAAACAATTTGATAAATAAATTATACCTAATAGACATATAGAGGTTGTTACACTCCAAAACACCAGGATATACATTCTCCTCTAGCGCTCATGGAACATTCTCCAGGATAGATCATATGCTATCTTTATAAATTTAAAAACATTGAAATTATTCAAAGCACTTTCTCTGATCACAATGGAATGAAGCTGGAAATCAATAACCACCAAAGAACAAGAACATTCACAAATATATGGTGATTAAACAACACACTTTTAAACAACCAGTAGATCAAAGAGGAAATTGCTAGAGAAAATCAGTAGCTATCTGGAGACAAATGAAAATGAGAATACAATATATCAGAACTTATGGGATGCAGCAAAGGCTGTGCTGAGAGAGAAATTTATTGCCCTACATGCCTATATTAAAAAAGAAGAAAGAGCAAAAATTGAGGACTTAACTGCTCACCTGGAGGAACTTGAGAAAGTACAGCAAACTAACCCCAAAGCAAATAGAAGAGATTAAAGCAGAGTGAAATGAATAGGAGAACAAAAGAATAATAGATAGAATCAATAAAACAAAAGGTTGGTTCTTTGAGAAAATCAATAAAATTGATGGACCACTAGCAAGGCTGACAAAGAAAAAAAGAGAGAGGATGCAAATTAACAAAATCAGAAATGAGAGGGGTGTTGTTAACCACAAACCCTGAATAAATAATAATAAAAAAAACATAAGAGGATACTATGAACAACTATATACCAACAAACTAGACAACTTAGATGAAATGGACAAATTCCTGGAAACACATGAACAGGCCACACTGACTCAAGAAGAAATAGAAGATCTCAACAAACCAATCACAAGTAAAGAGATTCAATCAGTCATGAAAAATCTTCCTATAAAGAAAAGCTCAGGGTCAGATAGCTTCACAGGGGAATTTCATAAAGCATTCCAAAAAGAACTAACACCAATCCTGCTCAAACTTTTCCAAAAACCTGAGGAAAAAGGAACAATACCTAACTCACTTATGATGCTTACATCACTTTAATACCAAAACCAGGTAAAGATGCTATAAGAAAGGAAAAGTACAGGCCAATCTCCCTAATGAACATAAATTCAAAAATTCTCAACAAAATATAGCAAATTGAATATAATGTCACCTTAAAAGAATTATACATCACAACCACCAGGGTTTATACCAGGAATGCAAGGATGGTTCAACACAAGAAAATCGATTATTGTAATATAGCACATTAGCAAATCAAAAGGGAAAAAGCATTCAACAAAATTTAATATCTCTTTCTAATAAATACTCTTCAAAAGGACTATAGTCAGGAGAAAGGACTGAAAGAACTATAGACAGTAACTTATATTCACATGAAGAAATAAAGAACATCAGTAAATGTAATTACACAGGTGACTACAAAAGACAGTAAAATATACTTTTGTTTTTAATTCATTTTTCTTCTCTCTGACTTAAAAGAAAACTGCACAAAGCAAATCTGCATTGATTTACAAATATGGGTTGATGGGTGTATAATGTAAAAAAAAATTGTGTGACAATAACAGCAAAAATGAGGGTAGACAATCAAACTTTTTAGGACCAAAGTATTTGTGAACTATTGAAATTAAGTTGGTATTAATCCAAACTAGATAGATATAAATTAAGATATTAATTGTAATCCCCAGGGCAACCACTAAGAAAATAATTAGGAAAGAAACCCCAGAAAATGAAATGACAAGGGAATTAAAATGGTTCATAGAAAATATCTAGAATAAAAGAGGGCAATAATGGAAGAACAGAGAAACAAAAAAGACCTAAGACATATAGAAGACAAATAGAAAAATAGCAGATATAAATCTGACTTTATAAGCAATAACATTACATGTAAATGTACTAAACAATACAATAAAAAAGACAGAATGTTAGAATGAATTTAAAACATGATTGAACTATATGCGTCTACCAGAGACTTGCTTTAGATTCAAAGACAAAAGAGTTCAAGTGAAGCTATGGAAAAAATATATACCACACAAACAATATATGCCATGCAAATATATCCCATTTGCAAACTCCAATAGAGCTGTAGTAGCTTTATTAATATCTGAGAACACAGACTTTAAGAAGAAACTGTTACTAGAAACAAAGAAGGACATTTTATCATGATAAAAGGGTCTATCCTTCAAAAAGATATAACATTACAAACCTCTATGCACCTAACAACAGAGCTCCAACTGACGCAAAATAAAACTGACACTATTCACCAATGTAGCTGAGACTTCAATACTTCAATTTCAATAATGGATTTTAAAAAGCTACCCAAGAGTGATTTGAACACTGAATAAAAAGTATTTGTAAAGCCCCCTTGGGAGAATGGTGAGAAAGGGGGAAAACTGAACTTCCCCAAGTGGAGAATTCTTGATATTCTCACAAGCAGTGGGTACAACCAAATTAAGAGGCCAAGTCCTCAGTCTGGGGCTTTGTTCATATGAAACTTAACCCCACAAAGGATAGGCTAAGCCTACTTAAAGTTAGGCCTAAGAGTCACCCCCCAGAGAATTTCTTTTGTTGCTCAGATGTGGCCTATCTCTCTCAGCCAACATGACATGCAAACTCACTGCCCTATCACTCTCTATGTGGGACATGACTCCCAGGGGTGTGGACCTTTCTGGCAACATGGGGCAGAAATTCCAGACTGAGCTGGGACTCAGCATCAAGGGATTGAGAAAACCTTCTTGATCAAAAGGGGGAAGAGCAAAATGAGACAAAATAAAGGGTCAATGGCTGAGAGATTCCAAACAGAGTCAAGAGGTTATCCTGGAGTTTATTCTTATGCATTATATAGATACCACCTTTTAGTTAAGGTGTAATGGAGAGGCTGGAGGGAACTGCCTGAAAATGTAGCACTATGTTCCAGTAGCCATGCTTCTTGAAGATGATTGTATAATGATATAGCTTTCACACAATGTGACTGTGTGATTGTGAAAACTTTTTTGTCTGATGCTCCTTTTATGTACCTTATTGACAGTAAAACATATGGATTGAAAATAAATAAATAATAGGGGGAACAAATGTTAAAATAAATTTAGTAGATTGAAATGCTAGTGATCAATGAAAGGGAGGGGTAGGGGTATGGTATGTATGAATATTTTTCTGTTTTCTTTTTCCAAATTGATGCAAATGTTCTAAGAAATGATCATGATGATGAATATACAACTATGTGATGAAATTGTGAGTTATTGATTATATAACAAGAATGGAATGATTATATGGTAAGAATGTTTGTGTTTGTATGTTGAATAAAAAATAAATTAATTTAAAAAAAGCTACCCAGAAAATCAACAAAAATTTAGAAGATTTGAAAAACACTATAAACTAATTAGACTTAACAGATATCTATAGAACATTCTACCCAACAAAAGCAATATGAATATTCTTCTCAAGTACACTTGAACATCCTCCAAGACAGATCATGTTAAGCCATAAAACACATCTCAATAAGTTTAAAAGCACTGAAACCATACAATGTCTGTCTCAACTATAATAGAATAAAATTAGAGATCAATAACAGAAGGAAATTTGGAAAATTCAAAAATATGTTTGTGAAAATTTAAAAATGCAGTCCTAAATAATCAATGAGTCAAAGAAGAAATCACATGGGAAATTATAAAATACTTTGAGATGAATGAAAACCAAACAGAACACACCAAACTCTGGGATGCAGCTAAATTGGTGTTTAGAGGGAAATTCATAGCTGAAAATGCCTATATTAAAAAGAAGAAAGATCTCAAGTCAATAACCTAAACTTTTACCTATGAAACTACAAAAAGAAGAGCAAAGAACACCCAAAGCAACAGATAGAAGGAAATAATACAGATTAGGGTGGAAATAAGTGCAACAGAATTTACAAAAAAAAAACCAATGAAACTAAAAGTTGCTTCTTTGAAGAAACCAATAAAATCAGCAAGCTATAATATAGACTGACCAAGGAAAAAAAGAAAGAAGTCTTGAATAAGTAAAATCAGGAATGAAAGTGGGGCATTACAATTGATATTACAAAAATAAAATGGAATATAAGGGAATAATTGTATGTCAACAAAACCCATAAGACAACCTAGATGAAATGGACAAATTCCTAGAAAGAGATGGACTACAAAAACTGAGTAAAGAAGACATAGAAAATCTGAATACATCTATAACATTTAAAGAGATTGACTCACACAACAAAAAAAATTACCCACTAAAAAAAAAAAAAGCCCAGGGCTAGAAGGCTTCACTGATGAATTCTACCAAGTATTTAAGGGTAAACACCAATCCTTCACAAACTCTTCTAAAAAACAGAAGAGAAATGAATACTTTCCAACCTATTCTATGAGGAGAGTATTACTGGATAGAAGTAAAGAATACATTTAATGGGCTCATCAGTAGACTGGATACAGCTGAGGAAAGAATCAGTGAGCTTGAAGATATGTCAGTAGAAACTTCACAACCAGAAAAGCAAAGTGAAAAAAAAGAATGGGAATAACAGAACTTAACATCCAAAATCTGCAGTGAAATTTCAGAAGGTATAAGGTAGGTATAATTAAAATACCAGAAAGAGAAAAAAGAGCTGGAGATATATTTGAGATAATTAATGGCCAAGAATTTTTCAAATTTAATAACAGACACTGTGCTGGTTTGAAAGGATTATATGCCCTAGAAAAACTTTATTTTAATCAGGATTTCATCTCATGAAGGGAGCTGTTTCTTTTAATTCCTGTTCTGTACTGTAGGTTGGAAACTTGATTAAACTATCTCCATGCAGATGTGACTCACCCAATTGTGAGTATTAACCTTTCATTAGAGGGAGACGTTGACTCCACCCATTTCAGGTGCGTCTTGATTAGTTTACTGGAATCCTTTAAAAGAGGAAGCATTTTGGAGAGAGAGACAGAGCTGTGAGAGAGCCATGAGAACCATGAGAGCCCATGCAAGCCAGAGAGCTTTGGAGATGAAGAAGGAAAATGAAGCAAGAAGCCTGGAGAGAAAGCTAGCAGACGACGTCATGTTTACCATGTGCCTTTCCAGTTGAGAGAGAAACCCTGAACATCATCAGCCTTCGTATCTTCCGAGTTATCTTTCCCTGGATGTCTTAGATTGGACATTTCTTTATCCTTGCTTTAATTGGGACTTTTTCATGGTCTTAGAACTGTAAACTTGTGACTTAACACATTCCCCCTTTTAAAGGCCATTCCACTTCTGGCATGTTGCATTCTGGCAGCTGGCAAACTAGAACAGACACCAAATCTCAGCTCCCTGAAGCTCAGAGAAAATGAAGCAGGATAAATATCGAAAAACCTGCAACTAGACATGTCATATTCAAATCACAGAAAACCAAAAACAGAGAGAAAATCTTGAAAGAAGGCGGAGGAGAAAAAGCAACCCTTAGCTATAGAGGGTTTCATCATCAGAAACCACGCCAACAGTAAGAGTGGAGTGAAATATTTAGTGTTGGAAGAAAGACACTCACCAACCTAGAATTCTATTTGCAGTGAATTTATCCTTCAAAAGCATAGGAGAAATAGAGATTTTCTCAGACAAACAAAAACGGAAGGAATTCATTGTCAGCAGACCTGACCTGCAATGGAAAAACGATAGAGATCAGAGGTTTAGATCTACATTTTTAAAAGGAAGAACATTGGAGAAGATAAAAAGGACAATAAAATCTTTTCTTCTTATTATTAATTCATCTAAAAGATAACAGTTTAAAATAATAATAGTAATAGTGCACGTCATTAAGTGAAATAAATGACGGGGATTGGAGTGAGGTTGGGAATATCCTCTTATACGCTCTCTGCACTACACCTGGAACCATACAAGTGTTATTTGAAGGTGGACTTGCTTAAAAATGTATGCTGCACAATGATATAGCATTTCATACCCGCTAGAAGGCCACTGTTTTTAAAAAATACAGAAAATTACCGGTGTTGGAGAGGATGTAGAGAAACAGAAGCATTCATTGTTGGTAGGAATGTAAAATGGTGCAGCCGCTGTGCAAGACAGACTGATGGTTTCTCAGAAAGTTAAGTGTGGAATCACCATGTGACCCATGACCCAGCAACCCCACTCCTAGGTATATAACCAAAAGAACTGAAGGCAGGGACTTGAACAGATATTTGCATGTCAGTGGTCATAGCGGCATTAATGACAATTGCCAAAAGATGGAAGCAACCCAAGTGTCCATTAACTGACGAATGGATGAACAAAATGTGTTTATACACACAAGGGAATATTATTCAGCCACAAAAAAAGAAATAAGTGCAGATACACGAACATGGGTGAATCTTGAAGACATCATGTTGAGTGAAATTATGTTGAGCCAAACGCGAAAGGACAGATATTATATGATCTCTGATAGGAAACAGAATAAAAAACTCACAGAGTCATAATCTAGAATATAGTTTAAAGAGGATAGGATGGGGATAAGGAATGGTGAGCTAAGGCTTAATATGTGCAGGGTTTCCATTTGGGGTGAGAGGAAAGTTTTCACGATGGATGGGAATGATGGCCACACAACATGGTGAGTCGTGCTCTATACAGCAGTGAACTCTATGTGTGAACGTGGTTAAAAGGGGAAATTTTAAGTTGTATATATGGTATTAGAATAAAAATTTTATAAATATCCATGGAGGGGGATGTATGTTGCAAATTCTAGGGCAATGACTAAATTTTTTGGAAGTATAATCAATAGGTTAACAGAGGAGACAAAATGGAAGCATACAAAATGCTCCAATAAATCCAGAGAAGGCAGAAAAATGGGGAAAAAACCAAACAAGAACAAATGCAAAGAAAAGAGCTATAAACGTGGTAGGCAGGTGTTAATCCAATGACATGAAAAATCACTTTAAACAGGATGGTCCCAATCAGTGAGAGTTGGAGAAGGTTTTCCCCTGTACCTGCTGGGTCTTCATTACGGATGTGTGGTGAGTTTTGTCAAATGGGAAACGGACCTGCACCATGATTGCAGGCAGGTGGGAAGGCTGGGGGAGAGGGATCTGCCTGTCACCTATGGATACCCCCAAACCGGGAGCAACCGGGGGAGGGGGCAGTGTCTATCCTGTCACCTATGGCTCCAGCACCGGCTGCACAGAGGTGCATCACACATGCTCACCAGGTCAGGTTGCTCCAGTCCCTCCACCTTGTTTCATGTGTGGGGCATTCCCGAACCCAGGAAGGCCACGTTGCATATCACATTGGAGCCTCTCCCTGGCACCACATCCGTCCACGGCCGTTGCCTTTAAGGGGGCATCCTCCCTTCCAGGGACCCCTTTCCATATCGTCCCACCTCCCAGCCTTGGCCCGCAGCTGCCGGCTCCTCTCCTCTCCTTTCCCCCATCTCTGAGCTCAAGGTTCGGCCGGCTGTGAATCACCGCCCTGGCTCCCGGGAGCCCACGGTCCATGTCCGCAGAACCTCGGATTGTGATGTCGGTTTGCGATGTCGGTTTGCGAGCCTGCCTCTGAGACCTGAACGCGAGTCCTTGGCGCTCGGGAGCCGGGGCTGATCCGGCCTCTTCCACCAACCTCCGTCCTGGTGCTCGGCACGCGGCTGAGCTCAGAAACCACTGGAAGGGGGAAACCTGCAGAAGGACCAGCGCCGGCTGCCGTAAAGAACTTAGCTCCCTGCTTGGCACCCCGTATCTGTTTGATAAACATGAGCTGCTCTAGCTTCAGTCGTTATTCAGGGGCTCGATCTGCTTGAGCCATTCTCAGTGGGGGTTTCCTCAGTGAGGACCCAAGGCTGCCCGCTGTGTGGATTAATGGCCATCTGTTCTGCCCCGACTCCCTGGGGAGACGGTGCTGTCTGTACTCAGCCCAGGAAACCCACAAAAAGGAGGGGACTGAGAAAAGCGCCTCCTATGAGGATGGCTAAAAGGCTCCCATGGCTCCCCTGGGCTCCTTTTCTGAAGCCATCACACCAGCGTGCAGCTGAGGCCCTGATGTCTTTCTTGGAGGGATTCTCTCGGACTCAGAGGGCATGAGTGCAGCTGGCCACTTGACAGCTGATCTAGAATGTTCAAGGGACATTTGATTATAATAGAACCCCCCCGGCTGGGAGCCCAGCTTGCAATATTGTGGGTGCCAGACCCTGCTGAGGACTTAGGGGCATCATCTGGCGCAGCAACCCCACCAGGCCATCATCGTCCTGTTCTAAAGAAGAGACTGAGGGTCAGGGAGGGGAATGGCCACTGCTCCGAGGCACTGGTGCTCTGGAGCTAGGTTGCAGAACAGCACTGTGGGACCCTGCTCTCATCACTGAAGTAACGAGCCCTTCTTTTGGTTTCTTTGCACTTATTTGTGATCTCTGAGGTTTTCCTCTACCGGGAAGAGGGAAATGATAACACAGATGGGTGCCGGGTTCTGTCCCGACCTATTATTGTCGTTAGCCAGCGTTTCCTCAATCGTGTGGAATGCTTTCAGGGCTCTGTGGTCCAGAAGCCCAGGAGACCTTGGGGCTGGGGCTAAACAGTGGTCATCTCTAGATTGGCCAATTCTTTAACTCTGCTTGGGTACTGACAATGGTCTAGTTGCAGACGGTTTCTGCAGCAGACATTGCAGTGGCCTCAAGTCCCTTTTAGGGTCTCTGCAGTCTTCCTCCAGCCCCCATGTGCATTGCTGGATGTCATCAAAGGGTCATCCTGAGGCTCCTGGTACTTCATAGCTTCCCTCTTTTGCATGGAGAACCAGGAGTACCAGGGACCTTTCCCAGCCCAGAGCTTCCCTGGGTCCACGTGGGATCAGACTGAGGCTGGGATGTCTAAAACCATCTCCTTGTTTGGCTCCCCTTCTCTGCCCTCTTGCCCAACTCCCTTATCTGTCTCACCTGGGAGCAAATTAATATAACCTTGCACACAAGTCCACATCACAAGGTTCGCTTTTAGTAGGACTCAACTTAAGACTTTGCAGATCTTACCAGAGCTTTCATCACATCATGGTGAATAATGACTTTCTAAGAGTGAGGAAAAGTATGCCACGTTCTACGAACCCTCTTATCCAAAACAGCCACCGCTTTGATTAGAGCCACCTGTCCAGGCATGCGCCCTGAGTGCTACCTGAGCCAAAGCACAGAGAGGGTGAGTGAATTGTTCGGGGCTGCACAGTGGCTCCCAGGGATCACATCCTCCCCATCAAAGGGACCCTGCGTGGTTGTTGGGGCAGTGGTGGGGGTGGGGGAGCAGCAACACAGCCAAAGAGTGAAAAAGCCTTGTTCCAAAGAATTGTAAAATTTATTGTATAAGTATTGCAGCTTCTCAGAATGCCATCATTGCCACTAACGGTTACTGATACACAACAAGCGGTTTCGTCAGGTCTGTGGATGGGCATCCAAATACAGTCTTACGAAGCGGCAATGTGGGTGCTGCACCCAAAGGCCGCGGACAGTTTACACAAGTTTAACTTGAACAGAATTTAGGAAACAGGGCTGCAAAGGAGCGCGCAGTTCCAACGCCAAGAAAGAACATAAACGGCATTGCAATCAGCACAACAAAACGTGGAATCAGGCAGGCAAAGAACGCAGCGTGGCCTTCTGAGCTCTATAGTACAGCAAAATTTGAAGCGCAGTTTCCGGAAAAAAAAAATTTCTTTCTTTATCATTAGGATGTTTTATGGTTCTGGAAGCTTTGTGTTGCACGTGAGGGGAAAAAAATTCTCTGACACATACAATTCACAGAGACAACAGACAAGACAGGGAATGGGTTCGGTTCAGGACCTGCCCTGGTTTTTGCTACTAGTGGGGAGAAAAGTCACTTTCAACTCCGCAAAAACACAGGGCATCTTGGGAACATGAGTGCAATTGGCGAAGTCTGTCTGTGTAGACTTGGGCTTTGTGGGGGAAACTGAGGAAACACGATGATTGACAAGTGGGAAGATGATGGGAAAGCTAGAGAAAGCCAAGTTGTGCCACTTCCTCTCAACCCAGGAAGAAATGGCAGCCTGCTCTGGCCTCTGAAACCAACCTGCTCCCCCGTCAACCAACACACCTCTGAGGGTCCCACAGGCCAGGCTACTGGACAAAGAGAGGGGTGGGGGCCTCCTGAGGGGTGCGCTCACATGGTTTTCAAAAATGACACCACAGCCAGTATCTGGAGATCAGGACACAAGCCCAGAGCTTGGAGGTCGAGCAGAGAAACCATGTGTTTAGCCCTAGCAGTGGTTTCTGGCTAAATTTCCCCTCTGTTTCCCAGGATGCGGCCTGCCTACCCCATGCCCCATCCTCTGTCATCCTACTGGCACCAAACCCAGAGACTGCAGCCCTGAGCCCTGGATTCAGTAATGGATTGCAACCACAGGTGCATGCTCTGCCCTCAAGCCAGGTGGGGAGCATCCTGCCCCTTGGAACTCACAGCAAATACAGCAAAAGGGAAATCACACAACCAAGCAACAAGTCAAACAGTGTGGCTCAAGAGGACACTGGGTATGCCGCCGCCTGGCTCTCGGCTGATGCCACTCAAACAAGACCCACTTCCAAGTGCTTGCCCGGGATGGATGGGAGTTCTGCAGTGCATGACTCAAACCCTGAGCGGGGAGCCTAAGTGGGCCTGGGGATACTTGGAAAGCAGCAGCAGCCCTTGGATCCTGGGGAAGGCCGGTCTGGGTGGGTGAGAGCCTGTCCAGGGACACCCCTGCCTGTGGCAGGAGGGTCACTGCTTCCCCAGTAAGGCACTAGAGAGACTGCACATAAAGGAAAGATACGCTTTTAAAACCTTCATCTGTAACTAACTGCGTGCCTGCGCCTCGGAGGACAAACGCATACTGATTTCTCCTGGAAGAATCCTCTCGGAGAGAGGAGCAGTTTAGGTCAAAGACCCTCGGAGGGCAGATCTGGTGTTAAGGTGCCAGGCAGGTCAGTGGACCCCTCGGCCTGCAAGTTCATCTCCCGCCCACGATCTTAAGACATATTTTTGTCCACCTATCTCTATATGTATATGGAGTTCAAATGGTCAGAACTTCAAAACTGTTCTCAGGTTTTTGTTTTTCAAGTAATAAATATGTTGCTTAAAAACAAGAGTTATTTATTGCCTCTTATATCTTTCTTTTATGTCCGTCTACTACTTAGCATTCTGCTGAAAATGAAAAGAAACCTTTACGGAATGGGGAGGTGGGGATGGTGGCGGCGCAGGGGCTTCTCTTTCTGCTGGAGGGGGGAGGGGAGGTCACGCCAGCGCATACTGGTTTGTCCTCGCTGCAAGGACAGCCCCTGGCCCAGGTGGGTCCCAGGAGGCCCCCACGCCACTCTCCTCTCCTGTTCATCCACACAGGTGTGCACGCCCACTCATGCTTCCACACCCAGGGGTCCCGCCAACCCCAAGTCTGCTCCATCAAGACCTCGTAAACAAGAAACAAGCCTGACGAGGATGTTTAGGGAAACCCAGATAAACAAACATACCCAAAAGGATCATTTCCATGGGGGAGGGGAACGAAGACACAGAAGAGAAGGGAAAGTTCTGCTTCTCAAGATATCGGTTGGTTGGTCGGACTCCCTTCCCCATTTTAATCCTTCTGCATGCCCTGGGAGAAGTGTAGGTGTGCCAGTTTGGGTCTTATTGGCCTTTTAAGGAAGAAGAATCGAAAAGTAAAGGGACACAGACAGAGGCGAGGCCAAATTTCTAGAACTTTGGCCCTTTCCTATGTGCCAGTGGCCCACCTTTGCGGATAAATTCTGGAGCGGGCGGAGGGGCCTCGGTCCCTGGCACAGGCCGCAGCCTGCCATGGCCCACCTTAGCCCCTTCCCCCTGGGATCTTCACGTTTAAAACAAAACAGGAGGAAAAACAAGACTCCTTCGGGAACAGTTTATTTTCATTTTGGAAAAGGTCTAACCAGCACCCGGAACTCGGTGTTTCTGGAGTAATGTTCCTATCTCGTTTGCGATCCAAAGGCTGTTTGGAGTTTTGTTCATTTGGATCTAAGCGGCCCAAAGGAAAACTAAAGTGTGTCCCCTTCGGTAGGGAATGTATAACATGGGAATAATCTACCTCTAAGCTGAAGCATTCATTTGCAGGGAAGGCGGCCGCCTAGAGAGCTGCTCTCCAGCCACCACGGCGGACTCACCCCTCCGCCTAATGTCTACTCTGAAATTCTGACATCTCTCCCTTAAAATCTCAACAGACATGATAGAAATTTCCATCAAACAAGCACTGACATATTTATATTAAAAAATAGTGCAAAATCTCAACATTTATATAAATAACTCTAAACCCCTGCTTTGTAATTTTTTTTTACAAGGTAATACACACTTTCTGAGTTGGCACTCAAAAATTGCCATTTTTTTTCTCTTCTAGTTCAGAAAGCAACTTTTTTTTAATAGGCCTCTTCTAATACAAAAATACTCCTGCCCTCACACATACAGTTTCTCTTATTTTATATATATTTATATATAGAATATTGCAGATCTTTAAACAAAGGTTTTGTGCAAATATGTCTTTAAAGTTAAGTGAAATAATCATAAACAAACAAACAAAATAAGCATTCACGCACGCAGCTCAACTAGAAACAAAAGAAGACTAGTCTAGAGTTTTTTTTTTTTTTTTTTGCCTCTTCTGCCTTCAAGACACAGCTCAACAAAGAAACGTGGGTTTTTGCAAGCCTTCTTAGCTTGTGCATTCAGACCAGACATAACATGTAAATATTTATACACAGAGAGGTTGGGAAAGGATGGTTACGTGCTGCATTTTGTGTGTCATTCCCGTCCTCCTCTCTCTTCTCTTTGAAGAAGTGCGGAGTGTTTTGCCTTTTTATCTGCTGCTGCCCCAGCCCCGGCCCCGGCCCCCCTCCCTAGGGGGGGCTTCCTAGAGAGGGTGTCCTTTCTGTTTTTCCTTCTCTTTGCTCCAGACAGCTGTGCTCTCCAGGTGGGAGATGTGCGCGTGGTGGAGCCGTGTCCCCTCCAGCAAGGAGGGCGGCCCGTGGCTCTGCTGGTGCTGGAAGGTGGAAGAGCCTGGGTAGTGCCCGATGACCTCGCTGTAGGTGGGGGGCGGCCCCTCCATGCGCCCGCCGCTGCCGTAGCAGGTGGCGCTGATGCCCGAGTTACTGCTGGGGGGGCAGGGGCCTCCCAGCATGGTGCTGTCCATCAGGTCGCTGTCGAAGATGGTTCTGTTTGGGGGTGCCCGCACGGACTCCCGGTTCAGCTCCAGCTGCTGCTCGGGGTCCCGCAGCTGGAGCGTGCAGGGGCCCTGGTAGGGTGGGGGCTCTTCGCCGTCCGACAGCGAGATGGTGGGGGGCAAGTCGATCTCGTGCTGCAGATACGGGTACGTGGGCTGGAAGCGGTGGAAGCGGTCTCGCTGGGTGAAGGGGGGCACGGCCAGGCGGTCGGCGGGCCGCGGTGGGGCGTAGACCTGCGGCTGGAGGGGCAGAGAGTGGGGAGTCAGCCCCCCCAGGGAGCCCTGGGATGGGGAGCAACACCACAGGGTCACCCTGCCCTTCCCTGAAAGAGGGAAGCCTCTTCCCTTGCATGTTGCATCCACACAATGTGGGGTGGGATAAAGGGGAGGGGGAGACTATATTCTCCCTGTAAGGAGCCACGTGGCAGCCAAGGCTAGTACTAGAGGGAGGGGAGGAGGTGCGAGCCTTTAGCAGCCCACACTCCATTACAGAAGCAGCAGGACGGTGGAGGGGACCCACCGGGAGGGCGCCCTTCCCGTCCACAACAGCAGCCTTGGGGAGCACGCTGGGAGGACGGATGGGGTGGGCAGGTGGCGGAGGGGACGCAGGGCCGGGTCTCACCTCTGGGATCCCGCTGCCCGACACCGTGCTGTCTGAGGGCCAGAGGCATCCTTCCTGTGTGGGGAGGAGAAAGCAAGAGCCAGGGTCAGCGGTGAGAGAACCAGACCACACCTGGCCTCGACTTTACAGCTTTCCCCTTGGAGTGAGGTCTTGAAGCCACCTGCCTCTCCTTCTCCCGCCTCGGCTTCTTCAGGGGGCCTCCTAGGCATTCTCACCTGAATGACCAAACTGCCTCCCTCTGCTAACCTCTGGAAAATCCCCCTTCCAATTTCAAGCATTCCAAAATGTGAATCTGACTTGGGGATCACCCATGCTCCAAACCCTTCCAATGACCTCAGAATGAATCCAGAGGAACTGAACCAGCTTCCGAAGCAGCCCAGTGTGACCTGCCCTCCTGGCCTCAGGCTCCCTTCCCTGACTCTTGTACCTGCCAGCTGTGCCACCTTGGGCATGTTCCTGAGCGTCTGAGCCCCAGTTTCCACACCTGAAGATGGGGCTAATTACAGGACTTGCCGCGAGTGTTAACTACCTCCTATCTATGCGTCCACATGCTCAACCCGCACCTCAGGGCATTTGCATAGGCTGCCCCTCTGCCTGGCTCCTTCCCATTTTCCATCCCCAGTGCCTCCTCCTCACACTTCTGCTGACACTAGTATCTAAAAAAGGGCCCTCTCCCAATAGCTATCTTATCAGCCATTTATTTCTTTCACAACAGTCATATCTGATCATCTCCCCTTCTATATGGTGGGGCCCTAAGGTCTGGCCTTCCCAGGAGATTTAAGCAAAGTGCCCAAGGCAGCTGCTTTGCCACAATCAATGTGGAACGACGCACCACCCCCTATGCCAAGCTCTCCATGCTGGGATCAGTTTGTCCCGGGCCATGGGGGGTACGGGGCAAACCCAGATGCCGCAGCTGCTGCTGCTTTCAATTCTACAGCTTTACTGAGACAGCTGATATACAATAAACTGCACATACTCCAAATAAACAATTTGATAAGTTTTGACTGATATACATTACCACAAGCAATATCATATACCTAGCCATCACCCCCAGAAGTTTCCCTGGGAAGTCTTCCTGAGGGCTCCCAGGTAAGAGGAGGGCTCCCAGGTAAGAGCAGGGCTCCCAGGTAAGAGGTCTCTACCTTACGGTTCTCCACCTGCTGCAGCCTTAGTGAGAACTGCTTGGAAGACTGCAACTCCCTGTGCAGCCACTAGGGGTTGCTGTGGCCCTCAAGCCTGTCCACCAGGGAGGCGCTTGTCGCCAGCTCATGGGGGATGAAGATGCAGCCAGCAGACGGGCACCATAAAGATAAGTATGGGCATCAAAGGCCGTTTGGTACTGATGTTAGTTAACGCCGTACCAGCTGCAACCCCAGTGCCAGGCATGAGCTCAGTCCTCCCCAAGCCTACGAGGCAGGCCCTCCGGGGCGGGTGATGAGATCAGGCACCCAGCGCTGAGCTGGCCCCGCTGGAGACAGGCCAGCTCCGAACCCTCGCCAGCTGCCTCCAGGCCCGCTCGGGGTCAGGCCGGTACTGGCCAGGCAGGGCTCCGGGTGAGTCAGATTTGGCCTTGCCCTCCAAGAGGCTGGCCCAGTTCCGGTAGGCCCTGCTGCTGCCAGCTAGCTCCCATACACAGCCCATGCCTGTACCCAGAGGAGAAGGGGAGCGAGGGAAGTCCACGGGCTCCCTAGGGCTGGGCGTCTGGGGGAGAGTGCCCGCATGGACTTCCTCAGGTCCCGCACGGTCCCTGTCCCAACACTGGCTGGTCTCCCTGAGCCCTAACCCAAAGGTCCCCCCCAAGGACTGCATAGCGCCAGCCGGCAAGGAGTTTCAAAAAACACTGATCAATTGATTCCCCAGATACCAAACCCTAAACCAGCAGCAGCAGAACCACCAAAGCAGCCTTCTTCCTGGCTACCTCCAACTTGTTCATCGGGAAACCACCTTCTCCAGGGAGCCTTCCAGCAACCACCCACCAAGCAGGCACCCCCCTCAGGGTCCTGCAGCATCTCAGCTCCCCCTACCGGCCTCACCCAACGGTACAATAACCGTGCACCCACCTGGCTGCCCAGCGCCAGCTTTGAAGCCTCTTGCTTTTCTTTCCTGACTCAATGAATAGCTCTGACAGCCTTTCCAGCTGCAAAAGCCAGATCCAGGGGGCGTTCACAACAGCCCCTCCCCTCCTTACCTTTATCCCATCCCTCTCTGAGCCTCCCCACCCCCGATTTTCTCTCCAATGTAAACCCTGAATCCAACCTCTTCCCTCTGCCTCCTTAGCCCACCTACGCCAGCCTGAACCGAAACCGCCAGGGCTTCTCAGCCTGGAACAGGCAAACAGACCAACTGTGGCCCCTGAGAAATGCAGATCCCGATTCGGGCAGGCTGAGGCTGGCCTGGAGACTCTATATCCAACAAGCCTGGGTGACGCTGGTGCTGAGGGGCCGAGGTCCTGGAGGGTCTCCAGAGGCCTCCTACCCCCACGGAATTCTCTCTTCCACCCAAACACTGACCACGTACCCTGCTTAAGCCTCTGTGGCTTCAGGAGGAAGTCCCAGACTCCTGGCACACTTGTGCAGCCCTACTCTACCACGACCGTCTGTCATCCTTCATGAGTGTTTTCTCACCTGCATGAAGGGCTCATGTCTGTACCTGTGGGTACCACATGGCCGTGGGGTTTCAAGTGGTGATGGCCAGGGGGCATAGGCGGCCCGGGACACTCAGCAGGGGTCCAGGAGACAAACTCACTTCTGGACTGCATCCCCACCCTGAGCCCGCACCATGCATCCCCCTTGCTAACTGCCTGTCTCCCCACTTGCCTGGCTCCTGGTGGAGCAGGGTCCACGGTGCAGGCTGGCATGCAGTGGGTGCTCAGAAGGTGCTGCATGAAGAGTGCTGTCCCACCCTCTTAAGAACCAGGTGAGCCAGGTCCACGTGGCACCTGAGGGCACTGCTTCGGAACCACCTGGAACCCTTCTAGACACTGGGGCTGCGGGCAGCTCTTCCCGTGGCCCCTGTGCCCAGAGGGAGGGCTGCATTCCCCCTCCCCCTAGAACTGCTCTCTTCTCTTTCCTCTTCTCTTCCTGCCCTTGCCTCCTCCTTTCCTGGACGCCAAAGGCAGGAGTCTCCAGGGCTCAGTTCTGGCTCCTACACTTTCCGAGCTCTTCAACAAGGTGAGCTCACTTAGTCTTTCTGCAGCTGTCCCCGTCGGGACCAGGGACCCGCAAACTTTCTCCCCAAAGGACAGGAGAGGAAATATTTTGGGTTCTGCAGCCCAGGAGATCTGTCACAACCAGTGGGCTCTGCGCTGTAGTGTGAATCAGCCAAAGAGGACACGAAAGGAACAGGCCTGGCTGTGCGCCAGTAAAACTTTATTTACTAACACGGGCAGAGGCTCACAGGAAATAGTTTGCTGAACCCGACCGGGACCTCGCTGAGCCCAGGCCCGCCCTCCACTCTTGATAACAACTGCCTGCTCGACGTCACGCAGGGCTCGAGAGGTTTCTCAAATGCCACGTGGCCAGAAGAGAACTCCAATTTCTCCCCCAAACCCCCAACAGCAACCCTTCCCACATCAGAGACCGGGCCCCCATCCGCCAAACCACGGCAGGCACGTGGCAGGGCCTTGACACAGGTGACGCAAAGGGGGACCAGGGCACATCTGGGTCCCTGTGGGCCACGGAGCTGCACATGCGGTCCCCGCTCCCCTCTCCTTGGCAGACTGGCCCCTGGCAGGACAGGATCTGGGACAAAGAGGATGAATGGGTGCCTTCATCCAAGGCCCTACCTGAGCTTCTGGTTTCCCACTGGGGATGGCAGAGGTGCCACTCGGGCCTCACCCCCCACCAGCACGCGTGCCAAGAGCCTGGTTTCCACCCCTGCCCACAGGTCTCGGGCACACACTGACGTCTTCCAGACGCGTAAACATTCATGTGTATAATTAAAGGCTGGATAACAAGGGGAAATTAAAAGCAGGGATCGTTGGTCCAAACTGATGCCTGGAAGCAAGCTCAGGGAGGTCCTCCCCAGACATGCCACCAGGGGCTGGCTGCCTGGGCAAACCGTGTCCCTGCCCACCTCCTCACCTTCTGCCAAGGCACTGCCTCAGGGCACCTCATCGGCCCTGGCACGCCTGAGAAAGCCGGGCCGGCCGTGAGAGGCACACGTCCCCGTCCGGCCACCGGGACAGGCCCTTCCACCTCCTACCTGTGCCATCTCGGTGGCCGCAGCTTTCCCCTCATGCTGGACCGTCATCATGGTCACTCTGGGGGCACAGGGTGGGGAAGAGACAGCCCTGGGCCCATGGTCACTGTGCTCGGAAAGCTTCACCCTCTGATCACACTTTTCTCTCCCTGTTTGACAAATGTGGAAACTGAGGCTGGGAGTGGGGCCACGTCACACGCCTGACTTGGGTCACCCTGGATGGGGATCCTGCCTGAGCTGTCTGAGTGAGGGACGCGGCGGGGGGGCGGGAAGAGGGAGCGCTGGAGTAAACACAGCATCGGAAGGGGCCAGCGGGGCAGAATGGGCACGCCGGGGCAGGCCGCCACCGGGACGCGGTCCCCGTGGGAGGTCACGGGGGCCCAGAGACTCCGCAGACACTGTCTGGCAGAGGTTCCCCCCAGGACCCCACCTTCTACTTTAGGCCTAATGAGGCTCCGTGTTTACCCAGCCAGGTGTCCCCGGGGCTCCAGCAGGTGGCTGAGGAGACGAGTCCTCGCAGCTGCCAGAAGGAGGGAGCAACTCACCACCCCGCTTCCTTCCCTTTCTGCCGACCCTGTGGTCTGGGGAGCCAGGTCCTGAATCCTGACCTGTCTCGGCCACAAAGTCCCAGGGGCCCCCATGATGCCATCTTCCCCTGGGTGATGGCAAGGACCCCTTCTCACGCAGACACGGCCACTTTCCCAGCGCTCTCATTCTAATGTCATGTCCCCACAACCCACGGGGTGGGCCAGGAAAGGGGTGACATGACATAGAGGGTCCAAAGGGCCCTGGGCTCCCGTGAGCTGTGTGGCCTCAGGCAGGCGTCCCCACCTCTCTGAGCTCAGCTTCTTTGTAAAATGGGGTGAGCCCTTTAAGTCCCAGGGTCACTGCAGGGCCACGGGAGAGAGGAAAGGAGCTCACCGCAGCCCATTCAATGGAAGAACTGCCGCAAATAAACATGCAGGTGAGCTCGGGCTTTGGAAAGGTTTCCCTCCTGACACTGGCGGGGCCTTGGGTTTGGGACACACAGTGTTCCTGTCAGAAGCCCAGGAGCTCCTTGTCCTGAGGTGGCCGCCCTGGTGATGCACCCAACAACGGAAGGTGACCCAACAGCAGGGATGCCCGGACCTGCCGAGGACAAGCCTGTGGGATCGGGCCATGGCCAGCGGGCTCCGCGGCTCGATTTGGCTCAGCCCACGGAGGGGCCACCCTGCCAGCCCCAGGTGTCCCAGAATTGGGGGGGTGGGGTGCCTGGTGCATACCCCTTGCTCTGCCTCAGTCCTGGTGGCAGGTGCTGCAGCATGGAGAGGGTGCCATGGCCAGGGTGGGGTGACCATGGGCTCCAGGGAGGCCCGGGGCTCTGTCTCAGGTTCTTAAAAGACACAACTGGGACAGAGAGAGAAACCACTTAGGGATGGACTCTGCACCTCCCTTACTATTTGCTGGCTGAAGAGGAATGGCCAAGGGCAGGGGTGGAGCTCAGGAAGGGAGAAGACGCCTGCCCCCTGCCTCTGAATCTGTGAAGCCTTGGGGATGTTTCTGGGTTCTCAGTATGCCCAGTGAGGCACACAATTCTGCTTCATGTTAAAAAAGTCATCGTTAACAGCGGCGAGCCCTCCGAAGTGTCTCCTTCTTCTTACCCTTCCCAGTGTATCCCCCTCTACCCGCTGTCACAGCCAGCTTCTGTGCATCCTCCAGGGCCTGGCCTCAGCCACAGCCCCCAAACTGTCCCTGAGGGCTCTTGGTCTGTTCTGTATTAGGTGCCTCTGTCTGTTTATCCATCCACGCTACCAGGGCAGGGCCCCACAGGACTGGCTCCCAGCTGTCCTCCCAATGTCTGGAGAAGGCCTAAGCACACAGAGGAGACTTGATGGGCACGTGAATGAATGAATGAATGGATGCAAGGGCTTCCTAAGCTGCAGTCAGCAGTGGGGGGGCCCTTGCTTAACCCTTGGGGTGGGGGTGGCGCCATCATTAGCTCCCATCTTCTGGCCAAGGGAAGAGAAGCCTCTTTTGTGGACCAGGGTGGCCCTGTCCTGAGGTCATGTTGGTTGCGACTCTGCAGCCAGACACCTGCAGGGTGGGGCCACCCCCTCCCATCTGGCCCTCTGGGTTTGACGCTGCAGGACCCAGGGTACCAGGCCCCACCCTGACACCACGCCTGCCCGGCCTGGTGCAGTCAGGTACCACCCCTCCCCCCACTCCCAGCCACAGCCTGTCCCTCGCCCGCCCCACGGCCTGGAATGCCCTGCCCCTGGACCGTATAATGCCTACTGACTCATCTCCCTATCCTCAATCCCATCACCCGTGGGGCCAAGTCACCCCCCACTCCTCAGAGAGGCTTCCCTGGACCTCGGTGTGGAGCCACGCTCCCTGCTGGTGGCCTCTGCAATCCTGGCCACAACCCGAGGTTATCACCTCTCCTAGGACATCAGCCCTGGGACAGCCAGGTCTCGTCTGCCCGGCTCAGGGCCGAGTCCCCAGGGCCCAGGCCGCTGTCCGGCGCACAGCCAGAGCTCAGCAACTAGCCGCCAAGCCCGAGCGGGTGCAGCGTGGGAAGCCCCTTCCACGGCCCCTCCCGGGCAGGTTTCCCAGGCTTCCCACGGGGGGTGGGGTCACTCACGGAGGAGAGGGCCTCTTCTCGCCGCCTGCTCTGGCTGTGCCGGCTGATGAAGGCGCGCGCAGACAGCTTGTAGTGGCTCAGCAGGCAGGTCACCACCACCACCACCACCATCATGACGACCACGATGGCCAGGATCTGCACGAACTCCAGCTCCGCTGGGGGCGAGAGGCGCGCGTCAGGCCCCGCCCGCACCACCCCGCAGGACCCCCCCGGACTTGAGGTGCTCCGCGTTAAAGACGGGCAGCCCCTTCGCCCTGCACGTGGAGCACAGGCCGGCGGTACACACTTTGTGTGTTCACGGCACACACACACACACGCAACCATACCAGTGCTCCTAACACATGTACACATGCAAACGCACACTCACAAGCGCACGCCACACCCCAAACACACACCCAACATAAAACACGCGCCACCCTGATGGGCCAGGGGTGTACAAGGACCCCCTCTTGGTGAAGAGACCTCAGAAAAAAACACATGCCAGGCATGCATGAGGATGCAAAAAAAATCCCCAACCCAACCGAAAAAAAACTTATTTTGTTTTTCCCCAGGAGGAGGGGGAGCCCTCAGGTACTGAAAGAGGAGAGTTATTTTGATCGTGCCCAACTCCGGGTGGTTTCTGCTGACTCAAACCAGTCTACGATGAGGCAGCTGACAGCTGGCAGTGGTGGGGATCTCTAGAGCCCCCAGTACCACCAAGAGGCTGCCAGGGACCCCAGAGGTCACTCAGCCAAGCAGGTACCTGCCAGTGTGTCGGGCTGGAACGTTGTAGCCTGCCTCCAGCTGCCCTGCCCGATGAGCTCAGGGATGCACCCCAGTGCACCCCAGCGGGCAGGACGCTTCAACTGGGTGCTGGGCACCCACAAGCCATTTGCTAAAGTTCGTTGCCACCAATTCAGCTTCTTCCCCTCCCACACCATGCCACCCGGTGCTGGGGGAGGCCACGCGGGACTGGGGAGCCCACTGGCAGGTGGAGGGGGTCTGAGCACTCCAACAACTGGCCTTTGCTTTGCCCCCAACCCACAAACTCTTCAAGAGAGGGCGAAGCCTCTCCTGCCACCCACCGTGGATCCCCCGTCTGAGAACCAAGGCAGCCAGTGGGTATGCAGTGTCCCAGATGGAAGATAGGGGGCAGCTTTTCTCCCATGGAGTCCCCTACTCCTCCCGAGTGGCCTCCGCTGCCCCCTTCAACCACCCAGGTGGTCCCCAGGGCCAACCACCCACAGGTAGTGCTTCTTTCAATCACCCCCTGCCTAAGCACCCCCACCCAACTCCACCTTTCTCCAGCCACTTTTACTTCTCAAGCACTCAGCACCAGAGCCACCATTTCCTTGCACTGTTCTTCAGTGTAAGTGGGTGCTTCTCAACCAGGGGTGATTCTGCCCCCCAGGGGATACGGCAATACAGGAAGACATTGTTCGTTGTCACAAATGGGGTGGGGGTGGGGTTGCTACTGGCATCTCATGTGTGGGACCAGGGAAGCAGCTACACTCCCTCCCATGCGCAGGACAGCCCCCCACCACAAAGAACGCACCCACCCCAAATGTCACCAGGGCCACGGTCGAGAATCCCCGTTCCAGGCTTCGTGCACCTGTCTGTACATGGGACAGAATTGGCGCGTCTACCCTCCCCGTCTCATAGGTGAGGACACCGAGGCACAGGGGGATTCTGGGCTAGGGGATTCTCCTAGCCCACGACCTGCAGAGCTGGTGGCCCTGGCTGGGGCTCCCATGGAGGGAACTTCGGCAAACCTGAGCCACCCGTGGGACCCCCTCCCTTGGTGATCAGCAGGGAGGGCCTGGGGGTGGTAAGGCGGGGCTCAGCTCCGGGTGGCTGCGGCCACACCTCCTGACACCCAGACAAGGCTGGCCGAGCCAGGCAGTCTGGCCAGGTTCTGCAGGGGCCAGGCCGCGGCTGGGAGCGCCGGGATAAAGCGTCCATTCAGGGAGGGCCACACAGGGCCTGCTTTGTCCAACGCCCACACCCCTGAGCCCCTCCGTGGAGGGGCCCTGTGACTCTGCTGTCCCCCACCCCCCCAACCCCTTTGCACTCTTCACCCCGGCTGGGGACTGTGTCGAGGAGCACCCTCCCCCCATCCCTTGCCTCTCGGGGGCCCTGCCCACACTGGCCTGGAGGGAGGGAGGGAGGGAGGGAGGGGCATGGGGCAGCCTCTGTCCTCAGACCCAAGACTGCTTGCCCTCCTCCTGGCATTGTCTGGGGCCTGATGGCAGCGGCAGACAGGCGGCTGGGCCTGCAGGGTGGCGTGCACTCAGCCCTGACGCCTCCGGCTGGGGGCAAGCTGGGGTGAGGTCCGGGAGCAGGGGGCAGCGGATGCGGCCGCCGCGAGCAGGCTGGGGGGATTTGGTTTCTGGGTGTCGGTGTCTGGACAGTAGATGACTCCCTCCCTGAAATAGGCTCTGAGCCAGAAATGAGCAAAGGGCTTAAGGTGCAGACGTGACCTGGAAAACCATGTCAGAGGAGGAGGAGGTAAAAACTGTCAGAAAAAGAGAAGACACCACTGCTTGGGGGAAGGCATCCTGTAAGCCAAGGCCTGGGGTCTAGACCCAGCCGGAGAGGGGGATTCACAAAGGTTCCCAGACTCTGCCACAGCTCAGCCCCTGCCCCCTCCACCTCCCCGGGGAGGCTGGAGGGTTGGGACGCCCACCCCAGACAGGCAACTGCACCTGAGTTAAAAAGCAGGAGATCAGCAGCCCTGCCCTGCAGGGCAGGGCTGCTGTGTGGATGATGTGTGTGGGGCCGGGGGAGCACCTGAAGGAGAACTTTATCATCGGGAGACGGCAAAGCCAGTTGCTCTCCAGCATCCCAAAGACAACAAAAGGGCCCAAACCCATGGCCTCAAAGGGAGACCTGCTCCAACTGAGCTGGCTCTGCAGAGCGGATGCCTGCCGGGGCCTGAGCAGCTGTGCTTGGTGCAGGAGGTGGAGGGAGAGGCAAAGGCAGGTAGAAGTTAAAGGCTTCTCAGGCAGGACTTAGCAAAGGTAAGGCCAGGATGGATGTTCCAGAACACAGCAGGCTTGGAGGCCCTGGCAGCGGGAAGCTGAGGGGTGCAGGGGGCACTGGAGGAGGCACAGCTTGGGCTAGAAGCTCTGAGATCTCCAGGCCTGGGGGTGAACCCCACCTGCCCCCACCTGTCAACAGCGAAGGTTGGCAAAGCTTCGGAGCTGGACATCCCCTCTGGCAGCAGCTGGGGGTCAACCCACCCTTGACCGTGTCCTGCCCACAGCACCTCCAAACCCTTCAAGCAAGCACCTACTAGGAGAGGCTGCACATAGGGGGCGGGAGGTGGGCACGGACGTCTGTTCCCCCAATTCTGACTCATTATTCTAGAAAGGGCATCTACAAATCCAGACTCCTGGCTTGTCCTCACGCCATGCAGAAGCCCTCTCTGGTGCTGGGCCCGGGCACTTCCTGGCGTCACAGTGCTTTGGGCAGCCACCCCCTCTGCTTGGGGGCCACCTAGCCCCCATGGGCTGCTGAGTTTGCAGCCCCTGAGCGAGAAGGATGGCAAAGCTCCAGCGCCTGCCTCTGTACCTTCCAGTCCACCCATGGCAGACACACTGATGGAGTCTGGGCACCTCTGCCACCCAGTGCACAGACTAGGCCAGCCCGGCACTACCAACTGATGAGACAGGCCGAGGGATAGAGGAGGAGGCCACCCCCGCATGAGACAGCTTCGGGAAGGGCAAATCCCTTCTAGTCCACAAAATCCCCTCGTGCCCCCTGGTTCTTTCCCCTGAATGCAGGGAGGCTGGTGGGACCCATTCTGCAGATGGGGCTGTCAGACAGCTTGGATGCCTGGGCTCCCCATGGGCATGAGTAGACAGCTGGGGTCTCCCCAACTCCCCAAGAAGCCATACGTGAAGCTGTCTGGCCTTTAATGTTGCAGCTAATTCAAGTTTTGGAAAAACTTGAGCAGCCAAACCACCGTGTCTATAGGGTGGGTGGTTCTGGGGCTTCCGGTCAAGAAACAGGCCCCAAGTCCCCCAGTTACTATAATGTGGATATGGAGCCACACTGATCCTGCCTCAGTTTCCTTAATCTGGCAAGCACCCTTCACCTAGGTATGGGGTTAAGATATCCTTGGCCTTGGCTCAGCCTGGTACCTCCAAGGTTGAGTCCTACCACCCCCCACCCCAACCACACCCAGTGTCGTAGTCCCAGACCAAGGGGGACCCAGCAGGAGGGTGCGGGTGGTGGCAGGTCACAGCCAGACCTCGGCCACTACCAGACCTAACTATAAGGATTCCAGCACGGTCACCACATGCCAAGCCCAGGGCCTCGAGTAGGCGGATGTCCCCATTCCACGTGCAGGTAAGGAACCGGGCTTAGGGAGCCACAGGCTGCCCCACGGCAGGCCGGGCTGGGACCTGAACGCAGAGCTGCCTCATGGGCTCCGGGAGGGGGAGAGGGTCTCCGTCTCCTGTAAAAATTCTCCTGCTCCACGCTTAAATGCTTCCAGCTCCCCAAAGCATTTATGCTCGTTCCCTTCTGAGGATAGTTAATCCTGTGCCTGCCACTGGCTTCCTGGCTCCAGCCAGCTCTCTGACCTCTGTGAGCCTCAGTTTCCTCATATGCAAAGAGAACCAGCCCGTGGGGGACGGGAGGAGGGTGGGCACAGAGAAAGACACCCTCCCCTGGTTCTGTCCCGTCCTCACTACCACCCAGCCCCCTCGGGGGACCAAAGCACCCTTGTCCCCCTGGGAACCCCTGAAAACACCAAGGTCTACTGAGCAGAACAGCCACCATGGAAAAGTCCCATGTGGTCCAGCCTCCCCGTCCCCCTCTTTGGCCCCTGGGTTGAGGGATTTGGGGGTTAGGTCAATCTGTGGGGGTCAGTTCTCAGGGTGGTGGCTGGGCCAGGGGCCCTGTAGACACTGGCCCTTGCTCCCAGGACCTGGCCATGGGAAAAGGAGCCTTTTGGGAAAGAAATGTCACATTTCCTTCATTTTATACCTGGCTTCAAGTCTCTGCTCGGCCACGGGGAAGGGAGGGGAAGCAGCCCGTGCCATTTTTCTCAGTAATTTCCCCCCTGGGGTGGGTGACAACGCCGCCAGTTCTGGAGAACCACTGAGCCCCACCTTGCACATGCATGGTTAAGGCCACTCTCATTCAATTTAGTGTCCTCTTTCCTCGTGAATAATTTCAAATTAACAGGTTCCATCTGCCTCACTGGATCAGCCTGGCCCTCCCTTCTGTGTTCTCCTCTGGAGACAGAGGCTGGGGCTCAGAGACGGGGCAGTCCCCTTCCCGATGCTTTTCCAGCCTGCCTCTCCCACTCACATGGCACTTCCTGGGTGCCAGGCCAGGAGCCGAACCCTTGGCCCACACCACCTTATTTAACCCTCTCTCACCACCACCTGTGAAGCGGGTAGGGGTACACCCCCACCCCCATGGACAGGTGATGGAACTGAGGGTGAGGAGGTGAAGGCACGGGCCCAAAGCCCACAGCCACGGTTCTCTGACCCCGAGGCCCGGGTTCTCCCGGCTGGGAGGACGGCAGCCCTGGGTACCCACGCCACACAGCCACACCAAGATGCACGCTGAGGGGGGTGATCGCCAGGCCGCAAGGAAGGCACTGGGTGCCCTGCTCTGAGACCTCCCACGGGTCATCTAAGCATAGAAACAGCTGCCATCTTCTGGGCGGCTTCCTGTGTGCCAAGCACCTTGTTGGGACAAGACCCCAATCCCCCAATCCTCCTGACCACCAGGGGGGTGCAGCGACGGCCCCAATCTCAGACAAGGTGGGGGCCGCATCAGGGACTCCCGCTTGCTGCCCTTCTCAGCATACGGCTTGAAAATAAAACACACTGGATTAAAAAAGGAAACCAATCACAGCGAAATAGTCATCAAACCACCACCCAGACTAGTGACACAGGAATGAGACAGGATGACGGTTGTGACGTAGGATCATCCTCATACTAAATATGACATCGGAACCGTCTAGTGATTGTCATAATTTCAAAGTTCCAAGGGGTATAAAATAATGCATGTAAAGTCCGTGCTTTCCAATGTCATCCACACTGCAGATTGGGGTGCACATCCCTGATAAAGGGAAATGCTGGGGGGTTCCTGGAGATGACTGACTTCTCCTCCAGTAAAGTTGGGGGACCCTTCTCTGGGCAACGGAGGCAGGACTGAGCTAAGGGGCAGGGCAGGAGCCCTGGTTTGGATCTCCTCTCTGCCACGTCCTGCTTGGAGCCCTCATCTATAAAAGGGGGAGAGGGCTGTGCTGAATTCTTTAATGTTTGCAGAACACACCTACCATATGGGGGTGCAGCACGTGGGTGCAGTTATGACAGAGCTCTCGGTTCCTCTGGAGCAGCCATGGGGTGCAGGGCAGGTTTCTGTTCCTTCAGCTGCAGAGGGGAGCAGAGTCCACCGGGCTCTGGCCAGCCCATGCAAGGTCTCCAGATCAGACACCACCCTGCCCCCCATGTCTGCTCCCCCTCTGTGGAGGGGCAGCCGGCCTCCTTCCTGGTGAACAGCTGCGTGGCCCTGTCTGGCCTCCAGGCCATACACGGCAGAATCAGGAATTGGCGCTGTCTGAAATTTATGAAAATCTAATCTCGTTAGCCCTGCCTGGATGAGTTGGGCCAGGGAGGGCGAGGGCCTCATTGTCATTCGACGGAGTCCCAGAAGGCCAGGGTCCAGCCCGGCATTACTGGCCCCCTCCATGCCCCGTTCAGCACACTGGAATAAGAACCCAGCTCCTTTCCCCGCTAGAGTTTCAAATAAAATCAAACCATAAATAAATAAACAAATAACAACAAACCAGATGTCAAAGGAATACCTTTCTGATCACTCCTGGTGCAAACACCCCTGAAGCCACATTTATTTCTCCAGGTAAGATCTTTCATAGGTAAAAAATTGTTCTTTCTCTTGAGGCTTAGGTGGTAATTCCAGGCTGGTTTTCTCTTAAAAACAGACAGCCCTGTGTACAGTGTGCTATGTGCTAGGATGGCTGTTGGGGATCTGGAAACCTGTCATGTTCCCTGGGGCCCTGTCCCAAGAGCTGGCAGAGGAGGGGCTTGAGCCTGGATCCCCTCGCCCTATAGCAGAAACTTAGGGTACAGGTTAAGGGCATGAGGCTTTCCTGTAGGGGTCCTGGGTTCGAATCCCAGCCTTGCCAGTTATTAACTGAAGGGCCTCGGGCAAATCACTCTGTCTGCACATGGTTGTTTTGAGAACCATATTAACTAATACGGAGCCAAGTGGATTTCTGAGAAGGAACCCCTTGACCCAAGAGAGCCAGGCCCTGGGATGGGCTTCTCCCACAGCCCAGCCCCTCTCCCAATGCTGACCTGGTCTGGACTCCCCAAATCCCCAGTGCACAAGGAGGCCCACCAAAAGCCCTCTGCCTTGGGGTATGGTATGGCTGGAAACTGGGAGCACAGTCAGTGCTCTCCCATTTCAGCACTCTGCTCTAACCACTCTTCTGCAGCACACTTTCACCTCGGGGCCTTTGCACATGCTTCATGACCTTCTGGCTTCAACGCAAATGTCACTTCCTCAGGGAGGCAAGGCCTGAGCACCCTGCCTAAAAGAGCCCAGTGCCCCAAACCCTGGGGCATATCTGCTTTATTTTTCTCTGTAGCCCTGACCTGAGAAGCTATCCAAGTGACCCACTGAATAGTTCATTTTCTGCCCTCCCATAAGAATGTCAGGGTTAGGGTGGAGACTGTTTTCCTCTGCCATGGCCCCAGCACCCAGAATAGTGTCTTCTCAAAGCAGGAGCACAGCCAACATGGTGAGAAACGAATACACCTGCTCCCATGTGCAAAGATGAGTGTGAAAGCACTCCCAGTGCAGACTTGTGTAAAACCAACACAGAACGACTGAAACTTCCACCAACGGGGGCTTATGAAACAGAGAGTGGGGCCGCCCATACACCAGTGGCCTATGACCATCTCACCGTGCATGATGCTGGGTACAAGGCAGTCATCTCCTCCCATAGGCCCACCTTGCCTTGTTGTGGGGTATGGGGGGTGTGGGGGGACATACACACCAGAGAGCAGACTGCCCTGTGATCCCATCTCTGTACATCCCCTGCCCAGAGCCTATCGCAGAGCTGGATAACTGTCTGTCCTAAGGGGCCAAGTAGGCAAGGTACTATTACCCAGACAATAAATGTGAGGTCAGGTTAAAGGATCCCTAAAGATCAATTATTGACTCCATGTACATTGCTTGCAAGTGCTGTCTCCTTTTACATGGCAAGATACTTAGTGCTTGCAAAGGACCACCCAGGTAAGAGAGTGAACTGCTTTCATATACCCAAGTGACAGGGAAGTGTGCAGAGCCACACTCTTGGAGCATCTGTCAGTACCCAAAGCAGACAGTCACTCCCCCTGAGGCTTCCCAGGAGACCCGGATAGCAGAGAAGACCCCTCTGCCCTGGGCGTGGGTCAGGCACTGAACCCAGGAGGGTCAGGTACTGAGGCTGGAAGTGCCCAGGGAAAAGGATAGTGAAATAAGAAGTCCCAGGAAAGCAAAGGGCCTGGATAATCATCTTAGAACCTCATGATTAAATGCACCTTCAATAAGAAAAGACAAAGCCGTGTCTTTTATCTTCTTTGCTATTATCCAAATGGAAAGAACTAATGGGATTTTTTTTTCCTTTTGTCACCGGCATTGAACATATTTAAACACTCACTGTCAGCAAAATATCAATCACTGTTCGAGAGTTATCGGTAGAAGGGAGTGAATTCCCGGAGGTGAGAGAGCTGCTTCCGTCGACGGACACATCAGAGGAGAAGGAAAGTTATTTAAAATAAATCAAACGTGCTTTCTTAATTGAGGAGAGGAGGAAGAAATGCGGGTGGGGTGGGAGTGAGTCTGTCCATACACGGCGGCAAGTTAGCTGCCACCACACCTTCCTGGCGGGCGTTGTGACAGCACCGATCTGTTAAAGATGCGTGCTGCTTTCAACCCAGCGATTTTGAGTTCCAGGATCACATCAGACAGAAGTATTCACAGAACGGCCCAAAGGCCCGTAGCACAAGGACGTGGCTGTAAAGGTATTTTTAAGAGTGACCAGCAAGAGACCATTTAACTGTCCCCCAACAACTCCTCACACAACACAACATGGAATGCAGTGTGGCCACATAAAAGCATGGCAAAAATCCGCAACAGCATTTCTCAACCTCAGCAATACTAAATTTGAAGCGAAATAATTCTGTTGAGGGGCTGTTCAATGCTCTGAAGGATGCTGAGCATACCTCTTGCCCCTACCCCCCCAGAGGCCGGGAGCCCCCAACACAAATGTCAACTACACACACCTCTGCACACTGAGCACCCCTGGGGCTGGGAGTGGGGGCAAAATCGCCCCTGGTTAAGAATCACTGGTCTAGAGGTACAGTGAGGAGCAGCCATCAGCCAGTATTGCAGGGAAGCAACAATAAAACTGGAACAGTGTGTATAAAATATGGACCCATTTTTATAAACCATGTGGGGATAAAAATCCAATTGTTAACGAGGGCTACTTCTGGAAGAGAGAACCTATGTTCTGGAAGAGGGGAACTATGTTTTGTACTTTTATACATCTACACTGCTTGCATTTTACGAGCATATATTTTTTATTATACCAAAACGTGCACGTGTGCGTGTATACATGTGTGCATGCATTTGAGTGTGTGCATGTGCACGTGTGAATGCATGTGTGCACATGCGCGTGTTTGAGTGGCAGCTGACTACGCGACTCGCATGCAGCCTTGCCTCTTGGGAGGGCCCCTGTGTGGTCCCTGGAAACCTGCTTCTCTTTGTTGCCAATTTTCAAGAGAGTCAGGGGCTTCCCCCATGAGCCATGTGTCCAGACAGAGCAGCTCCTTTTCCAAGCCTCCCCGATGAAAGCACCACTTGGAGCAGGCCGGCACAGTGCAGCGGGATGTAGCTGCTTCCTGAAGGCTCTCCGCTCAACCCAATGGGGCCGCTGATGCCCGGGTACAGAGAACCTCTGAGGGCCAGCTGGTGGCGGGCATCGTCCACAGGGGACGTGACTTTTGGGACTACGAGGCAGTAGCCACTTTTCCTCTTGCAGAGGGTGGGGGGAGGCAGGCTGGTGGAGTGGGAGATGGTAAGGTTAGATAGAGGTCAGGAGAGGCTGGGGAGGGCCTGACCAGCCCCCTCGGATTCCAGGTTGCTGAGTACAGTTCATTGAACACTGAAGGGGCAGGGGCATCCATTTGTTGGCTGGAGCCCTGGAGCTGGCCTGCCTGGATCCAAATTCAGCTCAATCACCAGCCAAATCTGTAATTTCAGGCAATTATGTCATTCTCTGCCTCAGTTTCCCCCATTTGGAAAGGGGGGGTACCACTAGCATTGACCTCATGCCGTTGTCAGATAAAAGACTGCAACAAATGCACCTGGTGCATACAGAGGTGAGCCATCAACACCCGCGATTAACAGTCTACTTAATGGCTCATTGGGTCCAGCACATGGGCTCTTCAGGGGACCCCCCTAGCCTCCAACTTTCCTTCCTCCTTGCCTGCTCATCCCCCTTCACCCACAGCCTCTGGGCTGTCCAGAGACTGGAACATCTGCTTTCCTTTTGCCGCACCAGAGACTGGAACATCTGCTTTCCTTTTGCCGCACCTTTGTCCCGGCTTGAATGACCACCTGCTGGCCCTCCTTGACCTACCAGTCAATCCTCTGTGCTGCATCCTGGCCCCATGAACCCACCACCAACTGGCTCAGCCCTTGCTATCACTTTCTGCTCAGGCTCTCTCCAGCAGTTTTAAGCTCTTCCACCCAGCTGGTGGTTAATTTGGTAAATCCTACCCAGTCATCAGACTTGATATCTAAGAACATGAATCTCAGTCTGTGCCTTGTTGCCACTGCTCATCTGGCCCCTTTGCCAAGATTCTGTCTCCTTGTCTTGCAGCTTCCTTGGAGCGGCAGTTTGGGCAAGTGGGAGCACTTCTGCTCAGCCTCTACTGCTGGACTCCTATTCACCCTTCAAAGCCCAGCCCTGGCTGCCCCAGAGCTTCTCCTCTACTACAGTGAGAAGATTGATCACCACATGGTCCTCCCAGTTCCTCAGGGCCGGGCACACAGCAGTGCTTGGGCAGTGACAGGGAAAAGGCCAAGTCAGTCAGTATGGGGTCAGACAAACGCCAAGATGCTGGCAACCTCTGGAGCTAGACCGGGGTTCAATGAGTGGCCTTGCACAAGGCACAGCTTGGCATCTGGGTCCTGCTTCCACCTCCACATGTGTGATCTTAAGTGATGACCTCACCTCTTGAAATCGTTTCTGCAACTTTGGACCCCACCCCACCCCCTGCAAGAATCCACTGGACCAGCTCACAGAAAAGCCCTACAAGTGACAGCTGCTCTCCTGGTAGTCCTGAGTGCAATAATTTGCAGAGGGCTCCCACCAGCCAGCCTCCCCAAAGCCTCTGTTTGGAGCCAAAGAAAAGGGGACCTTGAATAGATGGAAGAGGCAGATTGGAGGGAAATCAGCAGCTAAGCACATGTTGTGGAGGCGGGAAACCTGCCAACGAGGATGGACCTCTGAAAGCACCACCATCCCCCTCTCCGAGCAGAAGGCCAGATAACGGGCTTTCCTCCCATTTCATGACCGGACACCTGGCAGGTATCTGGCTGGATTTTTCATGAAGGGTTTCCAAAACCTGAATCTCTGCCCAGGGACTTTTCAGTCCCACTCACTCACCCCGGCAGCACAATTCCCTGTCCACCTACCACGTGCTGTGCAAGGGGATTCTGGCAAGCAAGGCCAGGCCTTGGTAGCACCAACCAGAGGCTGCCTCGAGGAGCTGCTGTTTCCAAGGCACCCAATGCACTTAATCTCACCATTTGTATTCCCTGAGATAGCACGATTTGAATCTGGGTCCCCAGACTGAACCAGATGTACAATCAATTACCCGGAATCTTGTAAAGACATCCTGAGTGAGTGTGCACTGGGTAGGTGACAGCCTTTCGGGGTGTCTGTCATCTCCTTGAACCCTGCCTACTGCCCCCCAGGGAGGATCCTAGGGCTCCCAGCAGCCCACAGGCACGCCTGCCGCCCTCCATCCTCTCCACCGGCCCAAGACTAGCAGGGTCTCTGCGTCTCCCTCTCTGAGTGTGTGTGTACCCAGGTCCGTCTCTCTCAGGTGTGTCTGTCTTTCCGGGTGTCTTCCGTGTGTGTGTGTGCCCAGGGTTTAATTCTGTCGAGTATTGCCCTGTTATCTCTCAGTATCTTCCTCTCTTTTTTTAGGCAGCAGCCCAGTGAATTCCTAGAGGGAAGTTTTAAGCCTCCTGGAGATCAGCTGCCTCTCTCCATCCCCACCCTACAAGACCAGGTTTTTCCAGAAACAGAAAATCTCAAATACATAAAGGTCGAGACTCTGGCTGACTGTTCTGAGGAAAGCAAGTTCAGGGAGATGCTGTAGAGCAGTGCAAGGTGGGCGGCCCCAATTCTGGGTTTGAATCTAGACATTGTTCCCCGATCGGGTGATCCTGGGCAGTTACTTGGCCTCTTGCCTTCCCATGTTCAGTCTGAAGCATGAATTCCAATAAGAGTATCTGCCTCCCGGGCTATCTGAGAATTAAATGAGCCAGGAGATGTGTACTGGGCCTCCAAACAGCAGCTGGGACACAGCAAATGCACAATAAATGGTGGTCATTATTAGATTCCAAAGCAGGTGGCCCCACCTAACCAGGTGAGACAAGAACACCAGACATATGCTTATTACTGATCTGGGAGTGTCTGGTAGTGAGTAGGTAAGTTCAATTTATATGATAACAACTGGTTTGGAGACAGAAGAGGGAAATGGCCAGAAAAACAGAGAAACCAGAAAAATCCATCAGAAAACAGATCTACACGAGAGCCAAGGGTCTGGTTGCAGAATGCATTGAGACAAGGTGGCTGGGGGTCCTCTATCTCCTACCCTCACCGGGCAATGCTGCAGGGAGCTGCTCAAGGGTGGAAGGAGCTAAGGACAACTGCCCTATTCTGTGTTCCCACACAGGGACCCTGTGGCATCTCCCACACCAGAGGGGCTTGGGGATGACATCTCAGGATCAAATGGTGTTCTGTGTCCTCCCCAGTCTCTGTGCTTGCTCCATTCCACACCAACACCCCCATCTACTGTATATCCAGCAACAGTGCTCTTTTTAAAGCACTGATTGAATCACACATTCTCCCATCGCACTTAGGTTAAAACCCCATGAGACCTGCTGGCCTTGCACATTTAGTTCCAGTGGCATGGAGCCTTCTCTCCCAGGACCTCTGCACAGCCTTTCATGTCACCACCTCAGGGAGGCCTCCGGGTCACCCTATCCCTGTTTCCTCTCGTTACTCTTCATCTTCATCGTGAGGAGCTGTGCAGTGTGTTAGGGTCTCTGGCTCTTTAGCTGCATCATGGGGCAAAGGAAAGTCCTGCCTCAGTGAGCTGTTTGAGCACTGAATCGATTATGATTCACCAGCTTATGACTCACCTGGCATGTAGCAAGCACTGCTTCTTAAGTGTTAGCAACTGAGAAGTCATCTTCTTTATGAATCTGCTGGCCTATTTGTTTATTTCACCTTTCCGGCAAAAAGGCTCCAGGAGAGAAGGCCCTTGTGCAGCAGATTCTTTGCTGTATCCCTGGCATGTAGCACCATGCCTGGCACAATAAACCACCCTCTATAAATATTCAGACAAGGAAAGGGTCCATGTCCAATGTCCACTGGCCAGGACTCACATCCACACACAGGCTGGAGGTGGACAGTGTTGATGAAAAATGAGGAATCTTTCCTAAAACTAAGCCTATTATTACTTCATAATACGGCCCAACCACTGCTTTCCTGGGCACTTAAGTGAGAGAAATAAGGCACTTAAGTCAGAGAAATAAGAACTTTTGCCCATGCAAAAAATCCTGTACACAAATGTTTATAGCAGCTTTAGTCAAAATAGCCCCCAAATGGAAGCAACCCAGATGCCCTGCGATGGTTAAATGGTTAAAAAACTCCATTCCATGGAATACTACCTGGCCATAAAAAGGATACACTCAGCAACCTGGGTAAGTCTCAAGGGAATTCTGCCAAGTGAAGATGGCCAATTTGAAAAGGCCATATACAATCGGACTCCATTCTATAACCTTCTTGAGATGAAAAAATTATGGCTGGAGCTCCTGGTAGAGGTGGCCAGTGGTCAGGGAGGGGTAGAAGGAGGGAAGTGGGTGTGGCTATAAAAAGGTAGGAAGAAGAATCCTTGGGAGGAAATGCTTTATTTGACTGGTGTGTAGCCAGTCAGTTTGCACATGTGATAAAACTGCGCGCGCGCACACACACACACACACACACACACACAGTGTACGCGAAACTGGGAGAATCGGAATAAGGTGATGGGCTGTACAAGCGTCAATTTTCCGGTTGAGTTTATTATCTCACAGTTGTGTAAGATGTCACCACTGGGGGAAGCTGGGTGACGGCTGCACGGGCTCTCCCTCTATCATTTCTTACAGCTGTGTGTGAATCTACAGCTATCTTAGTATAAAAAGTTAAAAAAAAAAAAAAGTGGGGTCTGGGATGGCCCTCCCCTTGGTGTGGCTGTCCCCCCAATCCTACCCCGCACCCCTCCCCGAGGGCAAAGTCAACAGCCTCAAGTAACCCCAGGGCACGACCCGAGCCTGCGCCGGGAGAGAGGAGTGTGAGGAGAGAGTAGGAGCCAAATTAGAAGCCGCCTCCCCTTCCTTCCGGCCTCCCTCCCACCCCCCTCTCACGGCATGTGCCATCTGCCGCTGCAGCCAGCCAAACGAAACCATCTCCAGGCTGCCATCTTTCAACGTGCAGGTCTGGCTCTCAGGTTTGAATGATTAAATTCTAAACACTCCATTTAAAATCAAGAAAGGAAGAAAGAGCATTTAAAGTCGTCTCAAAGCACGGACTCCTATTGTCTTCCC
>PVIY010007186.1:0-32421 GCA_004026745.1 Myrmecophaga tridactyla
TGGCTTCAATTTGCCAAGCCCTGGAGTCTGCGTTCTTTGAGAGAGGGATTCCACCTAAGTTGGGCTTCACCCCTCCCCTGGGGAAGGCGCATGTGGGAGACAGCCCTGAGAGCAGTCTGTTTCTGCCTGTGTGTGGGGCAGCCGCAGCCCGAGAAGTCCCGCCGCTGAATCTGGAGGCTGCCAAGTCTCCGTAGAAACCACCGGGAAAACCCCCGTTTTGTCCCCTTTCCGCTTTTCAGGTTAGCCCAATAAGCGACTTCTGACTTGTCCGGTTTCGCGTGAGCTGGGGGCCTATTTTTCGTAATCAGAATTTGTTTATTAATGCCGCAATTGGTGTTTGGTTGGATTCAGTCCCTGCTACTGTTTCCTTTCTCTCTGCGGAGCCGCCTATGGGGGAGGGGCGCTGGCCGCCGCGGCTTTGGGGAACTCACAGATCCGGCGAGTTGCCGTCGGTCTAAGCTGCTCCCGTTCTGGGCGCGCTGTGTGTTCGGTCACTATCGTGGTTCCGGGAGCTGTTCTGTACTGTTTCTGGTTATCTAGTAGTTGTTCTAGAGGACGAACTAAAACGCGCACCTTGCTAAGCCGCCATCTTGGCCCCTACCTTAGCGTTTTCCTTAATTCTGATGCTTTTTTTTTTTTTTTTTAACATGGGCAAGCTCCGGGAATCGAACCTGGGTCACCAGCTCAGCAGGTGAGGACTCTGCCACTGAGCCAACGATGCACCACCCTTCTGATGGGTTCTTAAAACACGTTTTATAAAATAAACTTTTCAAATTTCTATTAGTAAATTGTATCTATGTAACGAAAATATTATAAGGACTATGATGTGTCAGGGATTGGGTATAGAAAAACACATTGTACAATGGTTTCACCCACTGTTATAGATTGCATATGTTAATAAAGGAGATGTTTCAGTTCACAAGTTCATGCTTAAAGGACAGAAAATTCTATTATAACTGTATTCAACAATACAGTTATATGTGATTTTTTTATGTGATTGAAAAATCCAGAAGTAGCCCTGGCTTCAAATAAGTCCAAATGTATTGACTCAAACAATATGATCCAAAACCAATTTTTCTTCATTACTCATATCTACAATTTTAGGAAAGAGGGAAGCAAAGAGTTGTGGAAAGATAAAAAAGGGAACAAGCAAAACATAAATAAAAGAGTAAAATATAGCCAAATGTATAATTAGTATGTGTAATACATAATTCCTATGTATTATTTGATTTTTTTGTGCATTGTGAAAATAAATACACAAATACCCAAAGGATGCCTTGACTCTGCATAGGAGGAACAAGGATAGTGACGAAGAAGAAAAGTGACTTGGATTACCTTATTGAATACACTGAAGGAGCGCAATGAGTCACAAACAGAATGTTTGCACTGCTAGAGATTAGAGAACATTAAATAAATTCTTCAAAAATGCATATACTAGTGGCAATTATATATTGCCAATACTTAAACGTAAGATCAACTTTACCATTATCTAGTTTTTTGGATGCATCATTTAAATTTTGGTTGCCTCAGTTTCCTCATCTAAAAGTAAAGTAATAATAAATAGCAATTCCGTCAGAATTGTTGCGAGAAGAAAACCAATTAGTATTTCTAAAGCACTTAGAGAGTGACTGACAGTCATAAATGTCATATGACTGTTATTATTTTAAAAAGGTCACTATTCTAGTTATTTATTTATTTTTTGCATGGGCAGGCAACGGGAATCGAACCCAGCTCTCTGGCATGGCAGATGAGAACTCTGCCACTGAGCCACTGTGGCTCACCTGATATTTTTCAATAACATATTTCTCAAACAATTTTTCACTGCATTGGAAGAATATGATTGCATGGTTAAAAGTTATATATAAATTTATATTTCAATATTAAAACAAAAATGAGTACTTTGCCTTATTTTCACTTTGTCCTTTCAATATTATTATTTAATCTTCCATCAATTGATAAGTAACATGTTTCTTAAAAAAGTCATGTCTCAATATGTAAAAATGTATTTAAATGTTAATTCGACCATTTGGAAGGTCAAAATTGCATTTTCCATTTATTAATACTGCATAATAACACCTTGGAAGAAACCAGTTCAATTAAACAATAGTGTTTGACATTTTAAAATGTTAACCCATGCACTTTATTGTCCAATATAATGACTGGATTGCTAAAATACTCAGTCAATTTTGAATTATTTTAAGAGAATGAGCACAACATGAATAACAATATTTTCTTGAAATTTATAAAGTTCAAAGCAATTTAACAAAGCCATTTTATTATAGCTAAAAATGAGAAAATTCCATGATTTTGAGAAGTAAAGATATATTTCTCCTGAAGGAAATTTTAGTTGTTTTTAGGAAGTGGAAGGGAAATATAATTAGGGACTGGTTATTATAATTAAAATATCCCTTTTCTCAAGAGTCACAATATTTGCAAAGAAAAAATAAATAAAACCATTGTTATATAAATTAAAAGCTGTCTATAGTTTAAACTATGTCAAACTCATTTATTTACATATGAATTTTCCAAAAACAAAAGAAAAGGAAGGGGTGCAAGGGCAGTTCTTGCCTGCCATACCGGAGACCTGGGTCCAATTCCTGGTCCATGTACTTCCCAAAAAACAACAAAGATTCAAAACAAACAAAAAACCACAAAATAAACAAAAATTCAGCAAACATGCTGCGATAATGGGATACTCACATGGGAAAAATAATGAAATGTGACTCCACCATACAGCATGCAATTAAAAAAATAAAAAGAAAAGGAAAACTTATTTCTAAGTTATTTATTCGAAGAGAAAATATGGAGTGAAATTCAATTCTCTTGTTAGTACTACAGAATCCATTTCAAGCTTATATGATAAATGACGTCTTTCAAATACATTCTTTCTTTAAAAAGCATATGTTTGAAAAGGAGTCATAAAAAGGACTATTTAAAAGGTTATCCAGAGGGGAAAAAAGAAGGAGAAAGAGAGAGAACTTACAGTGACTCTCAATTCTAACCTCCTTGTTACAAGTTAGAATTCAACCATAATTTTTGTCTCTTCCCCACATCTTCACCTTGACTGGGGTTCATGCCCAATATAAATTATTATGGTGCTCATTTCCACTACACCCTCTCTTTCTATTGCTGAAAGCTCAGAGAGATCCTCAGATACAGAAGTCCTCAATGAGCACAAGGCAGTGGCAGGTGAGTTTTGTTTTTGTGTTTTTTTTTTTTTTGGGGGGGGTGCATGGCCCGGGAATTGGACCCAGGTTCCCACATGGAAGGTGAGTGTTCTACCCCTGAGCCACCCATGCATCCCAGTGGCAGGTTCTGAGTGAGAGTGGCCAGGGGAGCTGAGGATGATGACACTTCCTTAGGGGAAGATGGGTGAGTCCTCACTGATAAAGAGGGGAGAACAAATTAAAGAAAACGGCCAGATATGTTAACCCTAACCCTGAGTACCAGTGAATGGTTGTCTGCCACTGGGGGAAAGGCAGGAAAACTGAAACACATTGTCCAAGCGCTGCTAAAGGTAAGCTTTTGTTCCCCAAATATTTTAATTTCCAAAATATTTTATTATGAAATTTTTGAAACATGCAGGAAAACTGAAACAATTGTACAGTGAACGCTAATATGCTCGCCAGGTAGATTCTACCACCAACATATACTTTATCATATATCACTCCATCGATCCACCTTTTGTTTTTGTTGCTATAGAAAGTAATTGGAGACATCAATATACTTCCCCGTAAATGTACATTATTAACTGGGATTCACATTTGTTAGTTATTTTTCCTTTTGCATATACAAGGAAATGTACTAATAGTAAGGACACCATTTCATGTTTGGAGTCCTTAAATATTTTCCTTAGAGAAGAACTCACCATGCCCTTGGAAATATAGATATAGATATTTAGATACATAGCTATACAGATATATATATAATATATATTAATATATTATATATATAATATATAATAATAAGCATATCACAATGCATGTATGAGTGCATATACATACACACCACCACACAAATATATTTCAGATATGATATACATGGATTGAAACATGCAATATGAAACGTAGAATTTGATCTGTTTTGACAAATCCAAACACCATGTAACCCAAAACAACTATTGAGAGATATTTCATTTCTATTCACAAGAAAATTTTCTAATGCATTTTTAACTCAATCCCCACTTCCTTCTGCCCAACCGGTCAAATACTTTCTTGATTTTTCAAATAAAAAAATGTTTGCATGTACTAGAACTTTAAATTAATGGAGTATGGACTTTTTGCATACAGGATCTTTAACTATATATTTTTTTTGTAAAGTTCACTCCTTTTTATTGCTGAGTAATATTCTAATGTATGAATATACTACCATTTGTTAAAGCAACTGTGATGGACAGCTGTAGACTTTTTACAATATGTAAAACTATGAATCGGACTAATTTGAATATTCTTGCACATTATTTCCTGCCTGTGGATATATATATATATATATATATATATATATATATATATATATATATATATTTTTTTTTTTTTTAAGGCAAATACCCATGAATGGGATTTCTGGATCATAAGGTACTTTTAAACGTAACTTTGTAAGAAACAAATAAATTATTGCTCAAATAGATTCTTTAAATTTTCACTTTACAGGAAATATATGATAGTATAAATTACTTCCACATTCTTGCCAACATTTGGCTTTGTCTGATTTTTTGCATTTTAGCATTATCCCATTAAGGTTTTCATTTGCACTTACCTAAAGACTAAGGATGTTGATTATCTTTTTACATGTTTTTTGGCCATGTGTATATCTTCTTCAGAGAATAATTTTTCAAGTCTTGGCCAATTTTAATTGGGTTATCTTTAAAAATGATATTATATATATGTGTATGCATGCATATACACACAAATATATATACATATATATGTGCATTTTGAACCTTATAAAATATTGTATATATATGCTACATATCCCGTTCATATAAAATATATACATATAGATAAAAACATGCATATACATATATATAGATAGATTTGTACTTTTTTTATTTCCAAATACATATTAGAGAGAGGTTCATATTGGGGTGTATATCTTTCAATAAAACATAGCAAAATATTTCTTTTATTGCTTGCATTATCTTACCTGCTCCTCTTTTGATGACAGTTTTGGTTTCCAAGATTGCTATTACAAATGAAGTAAATAATGTACTTGGACATATACCTTGTTTGTTTCTTCATTTCGTGGAATGAAAAAGAGATTGGGTCAAGCCTTTTATCCCTTTGTTTCTAGCAGGCTCCTGGGTGTTTTCTTGGCCCCTCATTAATGAGGCATTTTTTCACTCACTGGAGCTTCCCACATCCCTTCCTACCTGCCAGTTGTCCAGTGATCCAATATGGTATTCCCACAGTGACATGTTCACTGTTCTCCAGTGGTTACCATCTTTCATAACCCAAGAGAACACATTTTCAGCACTATGTAGTCTCATGCTGGTTCCAAGTATTAAAATTTTCATACGCTCAAAAGGGCAGTTTAGAATCCAGTTCTGTGATGTCATAAAATGGTTCCAACAGAAACGGGAACACTTTTCTATTAAATTTCATAATTGGTTTACTGTTATTTTCTCAGGAGTACTTTTTTGTTTAGCACTACATTCCCCAATTTATCTTATCTCTGACTCCATGTAAAAATATTTTCCTGCTTGTATACACCTTTTTCTCAATCGTGTGTATATGTCACCAAGAGTTTGCAACTTTCTGGGTAGGAAACTCATAGAGATGAGTTTGGGGAACTTTTTGTACTTTAATTATGAATATTTGCTTGCACATTTTGCATGGACATGTGTTTCCATTTATCTTGTGTATATATTCAGGCAAGAAATGATTGGATTATAGAAGGTATGTGTGCTTTTTTTTTTCAAGGAACTGCTAAAGAATTTTGCAAAATGGGTTTATTAATTAACTTCCCACTAGCAATTTAGGAGAGTTTCAGTCACTTCACATCCTTGCTAACATGTGGTTATGTCACTTATTTTTTATTTTAGCCATTTAATGAGTAATTACCTTGAGAATATTATGATATTCTTATTGGCCAATTTCAATTTTTTATGGTTTTCACATTTTTTTTTAGTGAGTGAAAATAAAGTCAAGCTCATTTTTATGTAGGTGAAATACCAAAAAAAAAAAAAAAAGATTGGAAAGACCATAACATCTGCATTGCTCTTTTCTTAGAGGGGACATTTCCTATTTAATAACTATGGAACCATGAATTTATTGAAAAGTATTTTATTTTAGTATATGAAGCCAATCTCTCAACATTCAAGTCATGTAAAAGTAATACATAAGATGATGTCTATTATAGAGAGATGAGGCTTTTATTTTTCCATTTTATATGATTAATATTTCTTGCATAATACTGATAGCCTCCAGGGAAACAATATATTCCATATAGCCATATATTGAATGGAATTATGACTGTAGTGAAAACAAAGGGTTTGTTTAAAGACAAAAGCATCATAGATCTCAAAAACTATATTCTTTAATAGCCCAAAATAATATTAACTGGATTATCTGAATATAAAAATTCACCACAAATTAAAAAATTGACTTATACCTAAAGTAACAATAGTGATTTTTAAAGTTTCTAGAAACATTTCTGGTCAACGATAGGGGGAATTAAAACATCAAAATTTCTTTATATGTATGACAGATGATGCTAAAGCAGTTAAAATGGAAAATATACATCACTAACTAAATATAAAGATAACAATGAAAACTTAAACATATATGATTTAACAACTCAGAATGAAAGGAGAAAAACAAATGTAAATAAACACAGAAGAAGATAAAAGGAAAATATAATGACTTCAGAAAGATAGAGTAGAAATAAGTATCTAAGAAGCTTGTTGTGATTGGTTGAATTGTATTTCCAGGAACGGACATGTTCTTGATTTTAATCCACATTTCTATGGGTGGGAACTCTTGCGTAAGTATACCTTTGCAAAATGTTCCTTTTTTCTTTTTTGGCACAGGCAGGCTACGGGAATCGAACCTGGGCCTCTGACATGACAGGCAGGAATTCTGCCACTGAGCCACCATTGCACCACCCTGTAAAGTGTACCTTTTAATTAAGTTGTGGTCCAACTGAACCATGGTAGGCTTCAATCCTTATTAATGGAGTCCTTCTCATAAGCAGGAAAACCCGGATATACAGATTCAAAGGCCACAGGGAGAGCCGGAAGTTGGAAGTCAGTTGGAACTGGAAGAGCAGAAACAAGGGAAGGAGATCTCCCCATGAAGGACACTAAAGTGCAAGCCAAGGAACCCAAAGGATGCAACAAGCCAGTGCCAGAAAGCCGCAGACTCCCTTCTAAAAGCATAGCCTTGCTGATACCTTTAATTTAGACTTCTAGCATCCAACACTGTGAGACAATAAATGCCTGTTTTTTAAGTCAGTCCATTGTGTAGTGTTTGCTATAACAACCTGGAAAACTAAGACACTAGTTTTTTGAAAAATCAAACAATAACATTCAAACTCTAGGTAATTCATAACAGAGGATGTTTATAAACTGTGAGAAAATGTTTTAAATAATTATTTGTGAATACATTTATATAGCATGTTTAGTAGATTTTACTTTATTTTTTAAATTAAAAAAGGTGACTCACTATGTGACCTCAGAAGATAAAAAGATTCCAAATAAACCATTTGCGATTCATTAATTAGAAATATAATTTAAGAATTTCCACAAAGAAAGGTTTCAACCAGATTCCCTTGCACGGCAATTCTGTTAAGCATTTAAAGATAAAATAACCCTAATGCAACAAAAACGATTTCAGAGAATGGAAAAAGGATGAAAATGTACAAATTTATTTTGGGAAGTTTATGAAATAATGATTCTCAAAATCTAAAGAAAGGCGGACCCCCAAAATATTTCAGACCAAACTCACCTGTGAATAATGATGCAAAAGTCATATATGTACTTGTGTGTATGTAAACAGAAAACAGAATCTAACATTACAACCCAGTGAAATTTACTCCAGGAGTGCATGGGCGGTGTGCAATATTCAGGCGTTCATTTAAACATGTAAGGATAATAATAAAGGCAAAGGTAAAAACGTGTGAGTTACTAAATAGCAATTCATCGCCCATTATTTGCTTTAAGAAATATGTAAAATTGAATTGGTGGATATTTTCCTAATAGATGAGTATGTGAAGTCAGTGTATGTGGGTTTGTGTGTGGGCGTGCCCTGTATCCCACAATTCAGTACCTTATTTAATGGTGAATTCAAGAACAATGTACACACTATTTTACTCCTTTGAGACATTTTAGTTGGAATTATTAACCAATGCAACTTAATAAGAGTAAGAAATTAGAAGCATAGAATACAGATATATGAGATAAAAATATATTGATAGAGGTCATAAATTATGTGAAAAAATGAAAACTTGTTAAAACGATAAAATAATTTGGAAAAATAACATGATATTAAATTAATCTTTAAAAAACATAAGATTTTATATTTGAAAACAAAATGTCTCAGAAGATTTAAAGGAAGATAATATCCCATTTATGTTGGCTAAGAAGAAAAAAGACATAGGCAAAAACTTGATAAAAAATTCCAAAATCTATATGAAAAACACTATAAGCTTCTTCTTCTGAAAGAAAGGAAGTTTGATTTCATGGAAACAGACTGTTTTCATAGAAAAATTTACTGATATTATGACGTCAATTTTTCTTATGGTGATATATAATATTAGTGCAATTCCAAATAATAGCATAATATATTTATGTAGCTAAAAACATTGATCTTAAGATATATTTTGAAGAATAAGTAAGTAAAAAATAATCTCTATTGGATATGGATGTTTAGTATTTAATATGTCAATTTAGTTGATTATACAATTTTGATGGTTTGTTTCATAACTTGGATAAGCTATGGTTTGTTTGGTTGAATATTAGCTTAGGTAATGCTTTGACAGTATTTTGTAGATGAGATGAGAATCTGAAATCAGTTGACTTTAAGAAAAGGAAATTGCCCTTGATAATGTAGGTGAGCCTCATTCAATCAGTTGAAGGTACTAAGAGCAAAGAACTTAAGGTTTCTTAAAGAAGAAATCCTATCTCCATGCCACCACCTCTATTCTTGTCTGAATTTCCAGTCTACCAGCTTCCCTTATATATTTTGAACTTTTGACCCAAGACTGCAACATCAACTCTTGGCAGAATGTCCAGCCTGCCATCTGCCCTATGATTTTTTGACTCATGAGTCCCATAATCTCATGAACCAATTTCTTAAATAAATCTTTATATATAGTATATATACACATAAGTATACATATAATATATATACACACGCATATACATACATATAGATAATTGGGAGTTATAACCATATATTTAAGAAAAATATATAAATTGCTGCAAAAATATATTTTAAAAGAAAATCTGTCCCCATCCCAGAAAATCTCTTTGCAATGGTGCAAGAGAAAGAAAACTGTTTATTATTGAATAATTATTAATCCAGAATGTGATGTGCATCTAGGCACTCTGCTAAAGAGATTGCTGAGAAAGAAAATAATCTGTCTTTTATATAGCCAAGCAGATACAATCTTTTACGTGTGAGTTCTCAAGAGAGACAGTAACTGGTTTTCAAGTAGGCGGATATGAGAGTACAATTTGTCACGAATAATTCATCCTAAATTCCCCTGGTAGGCACCTGTGTTTACTAATTGTCTTTAGCTAAAGGAAAACAAATTTTTCATATCTTGATGACAGGACTTAGCTGACAGTTAGGCTCATACATTACCATGGTAATTGGAAGATAAGGGAGGTATATTCTTGATGACTAAATTTTATAGAGATGCTTCTCATGTACTTGAGGAAATATTTCTGGTTTGTAAAGAGGCTTATTCAATTTTTGAAAAGATACACATACTTCGCAAAGGGACAGAGAAATAATTTAAAAATTACAAATTTTCTAAAGGAAATGCTCTAAGTAAAGAGAGAGTCTCTTTTTTTGCTTTTCAATGTGTACTACACTTACAATATATTTCATTACATATATGCATGTGCGTATATATTGTACATGTTTCTCTGGAGAATCTTAACTGATATAACAGCATATTTAGAAGGATATTTCAACACTTTAGGTCATTATTAAATGTACTTGGAAGAACAAAGAAGAAATATTCTCTAATAAATATGGAATTTAGTATGTGATAAAGGCATATTTCAAATCAGTGTAGAAAGAAAAAGTTTATAATGCTTTCATAACTGTGTGGAGAAACATAAAATTGGATCTATCCTTTATACCCTACCCAAATATAATTCTCAGTTAGATGTAAATGCATCCAAAATTTAAATATATCTAAAACAACTGAATATGTGCCTGGATATTGATGTTCATTTATTAACTAACAGATTAAATTGAATGATAATAATTCAGTATTTATCTCAACACATGGGTCTGGAATTCCTTAAATGTACACAAATTACAGTAGGTTACTTGGAATTCTAAAGAAATTTTATTTATGCCTAACATTTTTTAGTGATAAAAATATTCCATTCTGGGGGTGCAAGAGTAGTTCAGTGGTAGAATTCTCACCTGTCATGCGGCAGACCCTGGTTTGATTCCCAGCCCATGTGCTTCCGAAACATAAGAAGCAAACAAACAAATGAAGAAAACAAAACAAACAAGAATTCAACAAATAGTGGTGTAAGAACGAGACACGCACACGGAAAAAGAATGAAACGTGACCCCTGCCATACAGCATACAATATATATATATATATATTTTTTTTTTCCATTCTAAGATCTGATTTTAAAAAGTGCCTGGAGAGTAAAATCAGTTTAATATTATGAAGACAGAAGAAGAGTTCAAAAGGCCCAGTAGGCTGTATACATCTCATAGTACACTGAGCACTGATCACCGCATTTCTTCACATAAGAAAATGTTTTGAAGAAGGTAGTTGGGGTGGGGTGAGATGATAAGTGAGTGGCATCTTCTGACAGCTGCAACTCTGGCCAAGCTGTCCATGTTCTAGTTAGTAAGAAAGAAGAGGTGTCAAGAGCCTTTTCTTGCTAAGGATATTCTTGGTTTAGGAATGGAGACTGCCTCTGAGGAATCACACTTGCATCTTATTGGCCAGAGTTGTGCCATATAGTATAAAGGAAGTCACAGACATGTGTTAGGCAGACATTGCCCAGACCTCACTTATCCCCATCTCCTTTTCTGGAAAAGTCATGAATACAGCCCTAAGTGGCCATCCTACAGCCTTCTGCTACCCCCACCTCCATTTCTATTGTGTGCCATCCACAACCTAGAGATATTAAGTCTAATCCTGCCAGACTTTAAACCTGAAAACTGGGAAAAAAGCACAAAGATGATTTTTAGAACAGGAATTATCAGTTCCTGTTAACGGCCCACTATTTCCAAGGTGGAAACACATGCACACACACACACACATGCACACACACACAAACAATACATACTGGTCCCTCTTCTCTCGCATGAAGTGGGGCATGCAGAGCTGTCATCTAATGATTCTGACCTGGAGCAGTTATGGCAACCCTAGGAGACTGACCACAGTGGAATTTTTCCCTTTGCTCTTTTGGAATCTCTGCTGTGCAAGTGATGAAGAGATTATTGGCTCTTCTAGACTCTTTTAACTATGCAAGTAATGAAGGGATAGATTTGTCCTTCTCTCTGACACAAGTGGAACATGTGGAGCTGCCGTCTACTGATCCTGATCACAAGAATGTTTGGCTACTGTTTTAGTTTCTTAGGCTGCTCAAAGCAAATACCATGAAATTAATAGGGTTAAACAATGGGAATTTATTTGCTCCTAGTTCTGAGACAGAAAATTTCCCAATCAAGACATCATCAAGGTAATGCCTTCTTCTGAAAAGACTGGTTGCCACAGGATCCTTTTTCCTCTGCCACGTGACAAAGCACACAGAGTCATCTGATGTTCCCTCCCTTCCCTTCTGGATTTCCTTGATTTCAACTGCTTACTTCTGTGGTTTTCTCTTTCTGTGTCTGGATTTCATTCTCTTATGAAGCACTCCAGTAATAAAATTAATGTCGGTTCTGATTGAGGTGAGTCACCTAGCTGAAGTAACCTGATTAAAAGTTCCTACTTACAAAGGGTTCACATTCACAGATGGGTCAACTATAAGAACGTGTTGTTGTGGAGTAGATAAAATTCCAGGCTGTCACACACCTCAGGAGACCAGCCATGATGGGAATTATTCCCCTGCTCTTTTGGAATCTTTGTGCTAGGTAAAGTGCAAAAACATTATCTGACTTTCTGGAGTCTTTATTCTGTACAATAAGGAACCAAAGAAATCACTGAAACTTTCTGCAGTGTCCTAAACCTGTGTTCCCATTATGCATCATGGTAACACCTCGCTCCTCATGTGATTGCCATTATCTGGCAAGGGACTTCTATGATAAACAATATCAGGTCTCTATTAGTAAGAAATAAGGTAGAATGACTACTCAATATGATATATGCAGTTTTGTCCAATTCTGATGTCTTTGCAAAAGAAATTCCTGGTTATTATTATAATTCGATTGATCTGAGTTAAAAGTGCATGATAAATCACAAATCTTGAGCCATGTATTTGGTTAAGTTTTAAAGGTATGTTTATGGCCAACCAGGTGAACTAAATTGGATTGATCATGGCTGAATGAATATAAATGAAAGATTCACTAAAGAAAGAGTTACCAGAATTCACATAGCATGTTCATCCTTATGAAGGATCTGCTAAAAAAAATCTGTGGGAGATAAAAGTTTCTACATGCTCACCTCAATTTTGTGTGCCACTATTTGGCAAATCACTTTTTGCCACACCGGTTGACAATTGATTTTTAATGCATGTTTAATGCAAAATTGCATTAAATAAGTTACATTTTTGTGATATCGAGTAATTTGCTATTGAATATTGTGAACCAACACACTGAAGCCTCTCTATAATGTTTTATTTGGACTGCAGATTCCAGAGTTGAAGATATACCAGGGTTTAAAGTGGCTTAAATAAAAGTATCTTATATTTTACTAATAAAGTAGGCTCCCAAATACAGCAGACTTGAACCAAATCTGAAAATGGAATTCTAATGTCCAAAATAAGATTATGCCAATAACAGAAATTAGATAAATACTTATTATTAATGAGGTATATCATACTTCATTGAAAATCCAATGCTTCTTTCCTTATTGGTATACATAGCATAGCTTTTATTATTTTTTACTATTCTATCCTTAATTGTTATGATGAAAAATGAAAACAACTCATAAGAGTCATTACAACTTTCCTCCACGAAACTAAAGGAAAGCTTCACATGTCAAAAGAGATTAAGTGCTAGTTAAATATTTTCGATTCATTGCCTAAATGTTAAGTTTTACCTTTTAATCCCTCATATTTTATTTAACTGTTTATTGCAAATTAAGAAGTAAATATTAACCCTAGTTTCTTTTCACATATTCTAAGAATATCCACTGATAACGACAGCAAATCCAACCAAGAGAAAAGAAAACAGAAGTTCTGATTTCATCATTTACATAAAAATTCAATATATACATACATATGTAAATATCTTCAAAAGATGTCATTTTAGCTTATATCATTTTCTCATCAAAGAATCCACCTTAGTTATTTCAAGTAATAAAATGATAGAGTACATTAAAAGAAAATATGTATTCTTCATGCTAATTTATAATAATTTTCTTCCTAGAGATTAAGTTGCATTTTAAGAACAGCTTACTTCATCTGTCTTCATAAATTTCTAACATATCCTTCATTTGGAACTATTGATAAATACAAGGTAATTTTATTTAAGATAAATAGGTAAAATATTAGTTAATTTAAAATTTTAGGTTTACTCGTGTGGAAACTAAAAGCATATGTGAATTCACATTTTACCTATAAATTCTATCTCTTCTTGTTTTCAATAGTCTATATAAAAATGAAGCTAAAATGCTCTCATCTAAGCTGGGAAGTAAGTGCATGTAGTTCTTCAGGAAATATAGAACAGATGGTATAAATATTTAAAAATTATGAATGCAGCAAACAACAATAGATTTCATTCCATAACATTAACAGACGTTGTATCAGTACTTTTCTTAGTATTCACTAAATAGAATCTTAAATGATGATATATATTCACAGCCTGCTGTTAAATAATTATTCACGCTTTCTTTTTGTAGCTTTTAATTGCTCTCTTGTATATTTTAAATCCTATTTCACACAGTTGTGTGTCTGGAGAGAGTGATTGGGAAGGGAAAAGAGAGAGAGAGAATCAAGAGTGAGCATAATTAGAAAAGTCCTTTAGTAGCCTAAGCTTGCTTACATGCAAGGGGTACCCCATTACCTTACTAAGTCATCTCTTTTCTAATTAAGTACCCTAAGTCACGTTTTTTTGATTTCTGACCTCAGGGATTACAGTTTACTCCTAAGTACCAGACTCCCTGCTTAAGCTTTGGTCACATCATCGAGATCCTGGAATATAAAAAGATCTTGGAATAGAGACTGACCTTTCATTTGGCTTTGACTTGAGGGCCAACCATAGTTATGGGATAGAATGGTAAAGCTAACACTGATATAAATAGCTCACTGTCTTTCTGGTCTAAGAGATAGTGTCCATGACAACCACAGCCCACAGGGTATGAAAGAGGAAGCCAGGACATGATGGAGCTAGAGAAATTAGCCAGATCAAGTATGCCCAATTCTCTCCCTGACCTTGAGACATGCATGCCCAAGGAAGACTCAAACTTAGTCCTAAAGAAATTTTTAACTGAGGTTTTACGTGTTACCCACCAAAGGTATGACATCATTACCAGTTTGCATCTGGTCAATTTATGTTCTTCTTAATATTTAATATAAAAATATAATGTAATACCAATATATTATAAAGCATTATGCATACAATAGCAATGGGTATAATATCAATGAATCAGAAGGTTCCACAGCATAATATTCACAGCATCAGGTTATCTTCAAAAGTATACTATCCAAAAAGAATTAGGAAAATGTGATACATTCTCAAGGAGGACATCATATCAATATTGCAATGACAAAAATACTGGAATTATTGATAAGGATATTGATTAAGATTATGTGTGATGGGTTAAAGGAAAATGCACTCATGCTTAATGAGAACAGAAAATAGCAGCAGAGAAATAGAAAATATAGAACTGAAAAAAATGGATTCTAGGCTTGAAAAATTCAATGCATGAAAAAGTTAATAGATGGGATTAATAACAATATAGAGTTGACTGAGAAAAGACTAACAATTGTGGTGATAGAAAACTAAGAAACTATCAAGCCTGAAAAAAAGAAGAAAAAATAAGTTTATAATGGACAAAGCTTTAGAGAACTGTGAGGAAATATCAAAAGTTCTAAAATGCACATAATTTGAGCCCAAGAAAGAGAGAAGAAAAAGAAAATTGAGCAGAAAAAAATTCTGAATAGCTGAAAATCTCCTCAACTTTGATGAGAAATATACAATCTCAAGAATCTCAATGAACCCAAAGTGGATAAATACAAATGTTGAGACACATTACAGTCATATTGTTGAAAGTTAGTAATATAGAGATAATAATTTCTATATTTTATGTGAACTGGTTCAATATTAATACTTGCAATGGTTTTAAGGTGTATGTACCCAAAAAAGTAAGTTCTTAAAGTTAACCCATCTCTATGGGTATAGATCCATTGTAAATTGGACCTTTTGGTGAGAAGAGCCTAACTTAAGATGTGACCCACCTCCTTCCGGGTAGGTTTTTCTCTTACTAGAGAACTTTATAAGAGTTCAGGCAGAAACAGAGAAGGACATGCAGCAAGAAGCAGAAAGCAGCAAAACCCAGGAAAAAAGGAGGGACCAGTAAAGGCCACCATGCACTTTTCCATGTGACAGAAGAGTCTAGGATCACTGGCAGCCAGAGTTGAGGAAGAAGGAATTGCCTTAATGATATTTTGATTTGGACAGTTTCACGGCCTCAGTACTCTAAGCTTATAAGCTAATAAATTTTCATTGCTGAGAGTCAACAGATTTGGGGAGGTTTTCAAGCCTAGCAAACTAGAGCAATACCAATTAGATTGTGAAAAAATAAGAATGTATATTGTAATCCCTGGAGCAATGGCCAAAAAAAAAAGTTTAAAACATGATAAAATAGCCAATAGAAAAATTAAAATGAAGTCCTAAAGGGAGAAAAAGTAACTAAAATCACAGAGTAGAATCATAGACAAAAAGTTGTTAAATTTAAGCCTTACCATAACTGTAATTATACCAAATGTGAAATGACCAAACACTTAATTCCAAAAGCAGATATTTCAGGGATTAAATTAAGAGCAAGACCTAGCAATAGGATGTCAACAAGAATCAAATTTTAAAAATGAGGCATAAATTGGATGTGAATGAATGGAAGTAATTGAATGAAAGAATATGTACCAAGCAAACAGTAACTGAAAGAGGGCAAAATTGGCTATATTAATATCAGATATTAAAAACTTCAAGAAAATAACATTTCTAGACAAAAGCATATCAATCATAAGTATGAATACATCTCACTACAGTCTCAAAATGTGCAATCTAATAGCTGATAGGATTATAAGGAGAAAGCAACAATTCCACCACAGTAAAAGGTTTGAGCAATACTCACTAAGCAACTGATAAGACAAATACACAGCAAATCATTAAAGATATAACTGATTTGGGGCGGCTGCCGTGGCTCAGCAGGCAGAGCTCCGACCTGCCGTGCTGGAGGTCTGGAGTTCGATCCCTGGTGCCTCCTGCCCATATGCAAATTAAAAAAAAAAAAAAGATATAACTGATTTGAATGCACTGTCAGACACCTTGAATTGACATTTATAAAATGATACAATGATTATTGCAGAATATATATTATTTTCAATGCACAATCTCAGTTCTCCAGGATAGATCATGTATTGAGCCATAAAATATGTACCAATAAACTTGATAGAATTGAAATCATAGAAAGTATATGCTATTGCCAGAGAAAAGAATTAATTAAATAATATCATAGAAACTGAACAACATACTACTAATAAATGCTAGGGTCAGAGAAGAACTCATATGGAAAATTTGAATGTATCTTGATAACGATGAACAAACTGTGTGATGTGGATGAAGCAGCAATAGTGGGAACTTTATTCCATATTGAACTTGCATTAGAAAATAATCAAGATCAGTGAATTTGCATACTATATTAAAGAGAGCAATGCATCCCCAAAGTAAATAGAAGAAGGAAATAAGGAAGACATCAATGAAACAGAAAAGGGACACTTAATACAATCATCAATACTGAAATGGATTATTTGAAAGGAACAATATTTAAAAACAATATCTATAAACAATATTTTAAAAACTGAAGCTTGCCCGGTCAGGAAAAATGAGAAAAAAATCACAATGGCGTAATAAAAGAGGACATATCACTACACAGGTCAGAAATGTAAAAGAATATTATAAGTAGCTTTATACCAATAAATTTAACAATTTAAATGAAGTGGGTGAATGGTTTTAAAATCCAACCTGCCAAATGTGACAGAAGCTGAAACAAACTCAGAATAACACTATACCTTTTAAAGAAATTCCATTTTACATCAAGATATGTTCCATGAAGAAAATTCTTGGCCAGAAGTATTACTTCTGGATTCTATCCAATGTCCAACAAGATGTAATTCCAATCCTACCTAAACCATTTCAGTAAATAAAGAAATCATTTATATTTTTATATTATAGCAACAAAATATTGGAAAATATTTTTAATTCTACTTATAACGAATGTCAATATAAAATATGTAGACTTATTTATTAAAATTTGAGTATGATTTCTGCACTAAATCCACAGAACATGGCTGATAAGAATTAAAGATGAGGACTTTCAAATATTGAAATATCTCAGAAACTTTGTTGAAATGGAGATTTTCACTGAGTTGGTATACAGATCACAATCAGAATTCCATTCGGCATTTTAATTGAGAAGTTTATTCTATATTTCACATGGATATGCAATGGCTTTGAATAGCCAAAGCAAATTAAACATCAAAGTTTGTAGACCTACAGGACTTTACTTCAGGTTTGCTGTAAATTCAGCAAACCTGAATGTGACATATAGATAAGATTTGACATATAGATCAATAAAAGAGACTAACATTCGAGAAATATCCTGCAAAGGTTTAGTATACCGATTCAGTAGGGACAGAAAAGTGTTTTCAGCAAATAGTAAGGAAAAAAACTGTATATTCTAATGTTACAGAAAGAAACTACAATAAAACACTGATGTCATACAGAAAATTGAACTTGAAATTGATTATAGGCCTTAATAGAAGACTGAAAAACTTTAAATCCCCTAGGATAAAGCAGTTTTTATTATCAGCTAGACAAAAATTTCGTGGCTAGACACACAAAAAATAATGAACCAAAAATTTAAAAAATAATTACTTAGGGTGGTACGACGATGGTTCAGTGGCAGAGTTCTTGCCTGCCATGCCGAAGACCTGGGTTTGATTCCCTCTGCCTGCCCATGAAAAAAAAATACTTAGACTTTTCTAAATTAAAGCCTTTAGTGATATGTAGTTAAAAAACTGAAAAGTCAGACCACACAGTTGGAGAAATTATTTGATTACCTACAAATGACAAAGTTCCTACATATATATATATATATATATATACATATATATTTAAATATATATGTATACACACACACACACACACATGCACATATATCACAACCATTAAAAGAAGGCAAAGTTCCTGGTGCTGTCTGCCCATGCAAAAACAAAAAAGGAAGGCAAAGAACCACCTCCTCCCTACCCAATATGCAAAACATCTGAACAGATACATTACATAATAGAATATATATAAATGAATGAAAAACACGGGAAAAGATGATGATCATGAATCATCAAATAAATACATATTAAAACCACGATGAGATACCATTTAATATCCCCTTATTATAACCAAAAGTAAAGAATAATGGAATCAAGTGTTAGCAAGGTAGGACAACAACTGTAACTCTCACACTGCTGTGTAGAGAATGTAAGAAAACAATACCATTTTGAAAACTCTTTGGAAATTTACTAAAATTTAACTTTTGAAATTTAGTCTATGATATGATTTTATAATATCACTCTAAGTGTTAAATCAAGAGAGGCTAAAACAAATATCCATGCAAAGACATATAGATGAACATGGAGAACTATTTGAATTACAATAAACAAAAAATTGAAACTAATAAAATATCTATCAACAGGTGAACAGAACAGTATTTATTTATGAAAAGGATTACAATGGTTGCACACTTTGGAAGATTTTATAATTTTTAAATTGTGCTGAGTGATAGAAATCAGACACAAATATTATATACTATATGATTCCATTTACATAAAATTCTGAAAATTGCGACCAACTGTATAATGATAATTCTATGTTTGAAGCTTTTGTGTTATGAAAGACCTCTGATTTTATGAGTAATCAGACTATTTTGAATGACTTTAGCTTATCATTCTTTATTCTTAGTTTTAAAAATTAAAATAGCATTTAAAAATTATATATGCAAAACAGATAAGATAGTGATTTTATTTTACTCTTGATTCACATGTATAGTATATCACTATTATATCACTAATATTTATTCACTTTTTACTTATTACTTAACCCAAGAAATAGGGAAAACTTAGTTTGTGGACAATTTGTGTATAATTTCAAAAGGTAGCATGATGTGTTGAAAACTTTTATCATTGTTATAGAAATAACTTTACCTATAAGATAATACTCATTCTTAGACGGTCACAAAATTCATTCATTTATTTGAAATTAGTGAAAGCTTATGGTACTTTCTTCCTGTAACTACTAATAAATACAGGCATCAAATTAGGTCAAGAGAAGCACTTACAGTTTTGCTATTTTCATTTATCTGTGGTCATTAAGTTGCTGTATGTGAATTACCTTGAAAGTTAAATTATTAATCACACACTTTCATAAATATTTGAAAATGACCATGTTTGTAATTGACCGATGATATGGATTGAGGAAAAATATGCTCACATTGTATATCCAAAAAAGCCGATATGAAAGTCAAACTTTCGAAGACAATCAGGGAAATGCACTTTAGTAAGTTTTATTTTGGGCCTAAACAGCAGTGGAAACAATTGGTGAAGAGATGTCAGTTATTTCTATGTTCTTGATCTGGTTGGAAGTCAGAAAATGTTTGAGTGTGAGGATGGAGGAATAAAGAGGGGCTTGAGGTAGAGGATGCAATTTATTTTTGAGGGGTATTGTAGAAATAGCTAGACAAAATGGTAAGTAGAGGCGAAGAACAATGTAAAAGGCCCAACTCATGAATTTTTAGTTGTTCTCTAGTTACACAGTTGAATAGTTCACTCTAGTTCTTTCAACTCTGGGAGTAGAACCCAGAAACACAGATCTTAGTATTGGTAGGCAGGGAGTTTTCTGGGAGATTAGAATAGAAGAAAAGAGTTGAGAGAGAAACTGGTGAAAGAGAAGTTTGAATTATAACCTGTGGTTTCCAGCCAAGAGAGATAAGTAATTTTGTTATTTGAGGATATGATAGACCATGGAAGGTAAGAGCTGGGGTGAGGAAGTTGTATACTTAAACTTAAGATTTTGGAGGTTAGAGAGCATTAGGTAGTCATAAGATCCATTTGGGAAATGCTATTGAAAATAACTAAAAGGGAGTGGATCTGAATATCACATGAATAAGGAACAATCACGATTAATCTACCTACTTTGGAGATGTTGCCTTCAGCTGACTTTTAAAAGTCCTAGGATATTTAAAGTGAAAGTAAAGACCTTTAGGTAACAGCAGTAAGGAAACCCAAAGAATGTTTTAACCAATCATTTAACCAATGACAAAAGCAACAAAAAAGCGACATCCTCAAAAGAAGGCAAGAAAATGTTAGAGAAGGTTGCAATAGTAAAACAGGAATAATAAACCATAGGAAATAGCAGTTGTTTTTAGATATGTTGAGATTGTTGCTGGCAGACTATGGAGTTTACAATCAGATGAACTGCAAGAAAATTAAATGTTTGGTCGGAAAAGATGTAAGATTCGGTAAGGACCCAGTGCTCATGATAAATTACATAAAAAGAATGCTTTGATTGCATTTATAATTGAATATAGCTCACAGTGGGAGTGAAATGGTAGATTACAGAAAAAAGCTATTGTATATCATAGAACCATTCTACTTCAACTTCCAAGGAGAGAAAAATATGTATCTTAGACAACATAAAGATTTTATTTTTATTTCCAAAGAAAAGTTTTATGACAAATACATATTACAATCTTCATTTGAGAGAAAAATGCGTGTTTCCAACCACATGGTGAAATGGACAGAAGTGACAATACTTCCCCCAAATACACATTGCTTAACTAAGTCATGTAAATGTCTGCTTTCCAAGTTAATTTGTTTAAGCATGACTTCAAATCCTTCTCTGCAATAAATTTCCAAATCATCCCCATAATTATCCCCAGGCTTAGCTACATGAACCAAGAAAAAACTAATGCTGGAGCAATCCAACAATTCTACCTCTTGCATTGTTTACAACTATGCAGATTCATGAATTTCATCCCCAACTTCCCCTTCTATGTAGAAATCCTGATAAATACCTCTCTTCGCTTTTTTTCACAGTATCAATAGGATAGAGAATAATTTCCATAGTGAACATTCCATATGCATGTGCCAAATGCCTAAATGCATGCCATCACCTGCTTATATCAACATTCTTTTATTTTTGCCCATTCATGTTTGATGAGCTCTATGATCAAGTGATACATCCCCCAATTTTTATATACCCATAATCAAATCTTACAAAATAATGTTAAGGCATGAGGCTCTGTTTATGTAAGCTAATTTAATAAGCAACTGGGGATCATCAAAGGGTTTTTAGTACACTGTTAACTGAGGAATTGATAGTTCTCAGAAGATAAAGCAGTGATTATAGGAACAAGGACACTTTAAAGAATGACCAATGTAACTACACAGAAACCAGTTAAATTTGATGTCTATAGCTTAGGGATGCGAAAATAAGGCCCAAACCTAAGAATATTGAAGGAATTATAAAAGGAATTGATTTTAGATATAGTCTATATATTGAAAAAGCAAGTGTTGAAAGGATAAAAGGCTGATAAACTGGATGCCGTTGAAATAATCACAAAGAGCACTGGTTCTATTGCAGAGATACTGGCCGTCCCTCCACTTCGTTAAAGTTGAATCTCTGGCTAGAGGTACAGTGACAGACTTAGCAGCCACCAGGGAAAGAGACAGAGAGAGAGAGAGAGAGAGAGAGAGAGAGAGAGAGAGGGAGAGAGAGACCACCCAAACAAAGAGGTGGAAAACAACTATTCCAAGCACCCATCTAGATGTTAAGGTACTATGAACTTTTACTCTTCCTTCAAAGTGTGCAAAACATATCTATTAATAGGAAGATTTTGATGCATAATTTTATACCATAAAATACCTTATTTTTACTAATTTGATAATAAATACAATGAATCATAAAAATGTAATTCTAAAATTAAGTGGGGCAGTTATTATTTTTTTTGTAGGCAGAGCAGTTTTGAAGAATAGATTTTAGCCAACTAATTCACATATGTTTCACAGATTATATTTGAGTTTCCAAGAGAATCACTATGGTAAACAGATGATAGAGTTATGAATCTGGAAATCTGGGGTGGTCAGGAATTCCAGAGTAAAGACATAAAGGAAAAGTTCCTGGGAGCTGGTATCTGTACTGCATTTTGACTTTAGAAATGCAAGTGGGGGTTTAAAAAGAAAGCATGTGGCATAAGAAGGAATATTGCTTAGTTGGGATTAGAATAAAATATCTCTGAAGGGAAAGAGTAGAAGGTAGGTGGATGGGATCAGAAGTCTGTTCACCTTAGCTGTCATGATGATAACTTTGAATTTTATTCATTATACTACAGCATAAGACTACAAGTTTGACACCAAATTTCCCCAGTGTAAGTTACTTGCTCTTCTATATATAAATGGCTCAATTTTAATAGTCTCCAAATTTATAGAAAATAAATGAAATAAACTTAACCTTGACATCTGTGTCTTTAGAAAAAGCTCATTAATTGTCCATTATATTTCCCAATATATGCATTGCATAATGATCCATAACATATGTGTTTCTTGGAAAAGTGAAATAGTAAATGTCACTAGAAGAACTTTCCTTTTCTTAACAGATAAAAATATTTTGTGCCACTTTTACTGACTGAATTCCTCTTCTAGCTAATTGCTTGAAAAATGAAAAAAAGAGGATTATTTTCCCATTTTATTTATTTTAATGAGCTATGATCAAAAACAATTATTTTGGTTTTTGTTTAAATAATTTAGATAGTACCTGTTTCCCTTTACCCCCTTCATTGTACCTGATATTTAGAATAAATTGTTTTCTCCCTAACACACGGAGAGAGGGCATCCCACATTTATTGCTTCAGGGAAGGGACAATGCAGAAATAGTCGTTTCTGGACTTTTGATTTTGAGAATTATAAATCTTGATTCAAGGTAAAAGAAGAATCCTGGTCATGTACATTGTTTCAGACCAAGTTGAGATACAAATAGAGAAGTGTGCTAAGGAAGATGTTAAGAGTTTTGGTCATAGTTGAGCATCTGTGATAGAACCTAGATGGGAGAGCTCTCTGATAGCAGAGTATGTGTCCCAATACCTAGAATAAATTTTGAGTCCAGTAGCATAGAAGTAATACCTATATGCTGTGTCTAGCCAGAGACATCCGAAGTTTTGCCACAGATCTTTCAATAGCACCATAAAAAAAGAATGCATTAGAATGTTTTAGTGCACCCAAAGGTGACAGAGGTACAGCACAGACACCATGGGCTTAAACAGTTTTTTTTAACTGAGAATGAGAGAGGGTGAGAAGAGCAGTAGAGCTGTACATAGCTTAATAATTATATATCAGCCCAAACGAGTAAGTCTGAGGGGAGAATTGATGCCACCAAAAGCTCTTAGATCATCTGCCGCATAAACATTTGCTCTCTGGAATTCCTACAGGAATTCAAAGAAATCTGAGGTGACCTGAAATCGATTCAGATTAAATGTCTTGCACTGTGGGAAATGGATTATGAAACTGAATTTAAGTCCAGATACACAATCCGTATTTTCTGACTGAGCATGTGTGGTGAGATTCATGCCTTGTACACTATAATTGGTTAAACTAGAAACTAAGAAAGAAGTACATGACACATAGTCTTAAAACTGTTATATTCAAAGACATCTTCTATTTTGGAATTATTCTTGAGATATAAAATGTTTAAAAAGAGTAGGAAATGTTCTAGTATCTCCTAACTTCTTTTTGACTCAGAGAAATTCAGTGTGATTTTCCTATTACTATTTACTCCTCTGTGAGTTTCTTTCAATTGGAACAGAAAAAGCATATAACGTCATACTATCATGAAAATAACTGGTTAGCACTTCATGCTTTCACTCTTCCATGTGGGGCCAACTCATTGTTGGTATAATCTTTGTAGTCATAGTCAGAAGTACTCAAAAAGACCCCCACTCTTGGTTTAACCTTTTGTTGTGGCTGTCTTGAAATTCTTGATTATTTTATCTTTGAACTCGTGCTTCATAAATGAAGTTCCACGGGGCTCTGGAGCATGTGTGTGAGCAGAGAAGTGTGTGTGATATGTGCATCTGGCCTTCCTTGCCTCTCTATTCAAATTTAGCATTTGTGATGTCCCATGAGCATAGACTTGCAGCAGACCCAAGATTCAGGGCAATTCAGCAAGACACAAATAGCAGGTAAGTGTGTTAGTTCTACAGCTGAGAAGCAAAGTGTTGACCGCCTCTAGAGATCATGCTTTGTACCTGAACCAGAATTTGCTTCAAGCAGAGAAAGGTGGCCATGGATTTCTTAGACACAAGAATGTCTGAAGAAACATCTATTTTCTTACTGTTGTTAATTCCTTTTATAGGCAATCATTTATGACTAAAATCATGATATTGAAGGAAAAGGAAAGATAGGGCAAAATATAGTGCTTTTCCTTTCTTTCCTTCCTTACTTATCAATAAGCCAAAAATAGAAAATATTAGTAGAATGTGTGCACATCAAAAAATGAAAGGGAAACAAGTGGGATAGTTTTGTGAAGTATTTCCACCATTCTGGTGAGATCAAAATACCTATGTATGCATGTGCTATGAAATATGGATTGTATAATTTTGGTGATTCCACATACAAGTTAAATGCACTTACATCTGTATTAAAACTGATGTGGCACAGCATAAAGATGAAAGGTAAAATCTATTTTAATAATTTTAAATTTTAATTTATCTTTACTTAGAGCAAAATTAAATAACAAATAAAAATTACCAAAATTGAGAGAAAGACCTTGGAATAAAGGAAAAAGCTTTTCCTTTAAATACCTTTAATGAAGCTCTGTAATTACTTTCTTCCTGCTATTTGAAGTGACCCCACATTTCCAATTTGCACTAGGCTTCCCAAGTTATGCAGTGGGCCCTGGTTCCACATATTTTAAAAGCTGAAGACAAAATTTTGCCCATATCCAGATAATATATTTTAATTGAGAGAAATTAAGTTTTATCAAAGTAATGGTAATTAATTTTACTGTGAAATTATAAACATATAATTTTCCTAAGTATTCCTTAGAAAGCACAGAGGTAGTATAATGGTAGTAGGTTATTTATCTTTTCTTTTTTAACACTGTTATTAAATGGCCTTATTTAATTTGTATTTCGTTAATGTGCTCCCAAAATGTAGTTGAGGTATGTCCCTTTATTATACCCTAAGTAATAATTGGAATAAGGCTGATTATTTGAAAATTCTTCATGAAAATTTATCCATATGTTTGAACATATTGACATAAAAAGTGCTAAAGAATTCAATATGCAATGCTGTATTTACCTTCACAGTTATGGAAATTAAATAAAATTCATAAAAGTGCATAATATTAACTTCATTGGATTAGCAATACTTAGAATATCGTTTGTACAAAGATTTGCCAGCATAAGAAAACGTTAGAACTTGGTATGTTTTTTGCATAGTTCCCCCCAAAAAAATCCTCTAGATTCATAGAGGTAGATGGTTTTCTCCTTTTCTCTTGGCACCCAAAAGATGGTAAAAGCCTGCAGGAGGATGCTATTTCTAATTTTGGCAGAAATCAATCTTGTTTCAAATTTCAGTGCTTTGCCTTATGTGATAAGATTATAAAATATGTGATAAGATTTATGTTAGAATAAAGTATTAGATAAAATATGCATTGACCTTCAAAGAATCTTCCTGATTGTTCTTTATTGTATATCTTTGTATAGAATCTCAAAGACAAGAAGGAAAGTGACAATGGTTGCAGATGTAGTAGGTTGTTTGTATGCATGTGTGTGTGTGCTTTTTTTGTTGTTGGTGTTGTTTTGCTTTATTTTTAATTACCTAGAAAGTCATATAAGTAAAAGCAAATCTTGGAACTAGCAGTGAGAAGAAGAGATCATTATCTCAGAGAGCTAATTAATGTAAACACACCTCTGAACTGACTAGGCTCAATTACTTAGGAAAAGAATATTTTTCAACCAACCAGGGAAAGTTTTACAAAATAGCATTGAATTAAGCCCTTAAAGTTCATAAAGAATGTTTTGAGGATAATTAAACAAAGCAACCAATACGAAAAATTTAATAATTCCTATAGATGTTGTTCTCTATGGGTAGCAGAATAATATAGTTATACCTTGACATTTGCACAAGGGATAATCAGTGTAAAATATCTGATTAAATAAGTGATTGAACTATTGTCATAACTTTTTGTTTTACTTTAGTACTTCATATATAGTTTATATAGGTCAATGATCATTTAGAACTTGTGTTGTCCTTAAGATGAAATATATGCCCACATTTCCTACTCTTCCAAAGGCTGTGTCAGATAAAAGAAATGTGGGTGATAACTAAAGGAAAGAAAGAAAATCGGGAAATTACAAAGCTCAGACACATGTAAAAAATGCTGAGTGGGGGGGTATGGGTAATTGGGCTAGGAACACAAGCAATTTACTTCAATAATAGGAAAGACACTTCTTCATACATAGATGAATAATGACATCACCAGGGTGTTTAAAAAAATTATCAGGATGTTTTATTTTTTCTTAATTTGGTTTAAAGCAGAAAAGCTTTCAAAAACCGATGATGATCATCCAATACTAAGTGACCCCAACAATGAATTGGTATGGAAGAATAGTAACCTCATAGTTTGCTTTTCTTAGGAATACAGGAAAATCACATCTCCAAGCCTCCCTTGAAGTTCATTTTGGGGCCATGCAGTTAAGTGTTGGGGAATATCATTTTAAGAAAAGTGAAAAACAGGCCACTTCCATCTGGATCTAAAGAGTATCCCATGTGCAACTTTCACTGTCTTTTCTGTCCCATGGTTCTTGGAGGCACTGGTCTAGATGACACAGCTAGAAGGCAGAAGTCTTAGCATCACCATTTGAGGGAAAACAAGTATGACAAGCTGTGCAGTGAGAAAGAAAACAACAAGAACAACAACAAAAACTTTGACGAGTTATGACACAGGAATTTGGGATTTAATGCCATAGGATAGTCTAATCTATCCTGATCACTAAATAAATTGGCACAGAAGAGGGGTGATGTGTTATCAAAAGCTTAAAATATGTGTAAAGTGCTGCCTCTTCTATCTCAGGTAGGAAGACAGCAATTCTAAGAGGGGCAGCGAGATTACAAATAAAAGAGGCTAAAAGATAACATTGTATTATGCTATGGAAAAACGTTTCCTAAAATTGCCCCCTGCTATAAATTGGGAGGACTTCATGCTTAGGAAACTTAGAGATTTAAAGGAAGATAATAAGTAGCCAATGTGTTTGAAGCTGTCATAACCATCAAAAGTTTTTGTATGTTGATTTGGCATCCATCTTACTTTGGCTAAGCCACTTGCCTCAACACTGATCATTGGCTTACTTAGCAAACAGCTTTCCAGTCTCAGAGGCATAAATCTCCCCAGAACCTAAAGCTCAAATCTGCAGCGACCACTAATACCATCCAGACACCTTACACAGAACCCACAGCTGGTCCCAAATGGTAAGCTCACCATCCTCAGTGCACTCAGACCTGTAGTCCCTTTTCCTTTTCATATGCATTTATTTGCTTTATCTGATCAATTCTTAACTCCCATTAAAAATCTACTATGGATTACAATAGGGTGATCCAGGGTGGAGATGTGTCTCTACTCATTCAAGGTGGGGTGGCTTACTGGAGTCCTTTAAGAGGGAATCATTTTGGACAGAGCTCAATGCCTATACAGACAGAGAGGTTTGGAAATGCAGAAAGAAAATGGCCCCAAGGAAGCTGTTTGAAGCAAAAAGCCAAAGGACCAGCAGATGCCAGCCACATGCCTTCCTAGCTAACAGAGATGTTCCAAACCCATCAGACTTTTTGCATCACGGTATCTTTCTCTGGGTGCCTTAGTTTGGACATTTTTACAGCCTTAGAACTATAAACTTGCAACTTAATAAATTCCTATTTCTGGTATATTGCATTCTGGCAGCTTTAGCAAACCAAAATACTCCCTTCACTGGGAACTCTGAGTAACACACTATCTTTTCTCATGACCTCAATTTCCCCTTGTGTTGCACCTGACCTCCAACTGGACACACATTTAAAATCCAACTTTAATTTGTAACCAGTGCCAGCAAGCTGCAAGTTTGGGCATGACCATGGAAATGACATGACCATGGTAATGATATGTAATGCTTTTTGGCTGCTCCTGACTTACTAACTGGCTTTTCCAGATAGCTAATACCATCTGAGAAAGTTCCTTGGCTAACTGACATATGCCCATGCTGCTTTGTGCCACTACCGGTTCACTCTGTTGGGTGTTGCCTAAACTTCCCATATCAAATTGGCAGCTTTGTAGAGTCCTTCCCCAGGAGTCATGAACAGCATATGGCAAGAGGGAAAGCTCTAGTTTCTAGCCCTCCTTCATATGGCAACAATCAATGTCTTGTAACACGGCACCAAGTAACAAAGGTCTTGTGCCTCCAACAGTGGGAATCTGGAGCACAGGAGACAACCCCAGCCTGAGCTGTGACTGACCTCCTGATGCCTGCACCAAGGCAGCTAGGGGACTGCTGGGAGAGACTCCAACCACTGTATCTGTGGACCATGCCTCTGGAGCTTAAACCCACCACTACCTGGAAGGGCATCCCCTCCACAGGAAGCACAATGGCATCTGCAAGCAAAAGCGTGGTGGTCGGTGATCCTTATTTCCAGATTTCTCCACTACCCTGACCCCATAGGACATATATATTAAAAAAAAAAATCTAATCCCTGGAGTGAGATGGATAGGAAATACTGGACCAAAAAAAGGGGGGGGGGGGTGAAAGGCACTTTATTATGCCAGCACACCTCAAACTCTAAAATGCCAGAGAAAGTTCCTTAGTAGCAAAAGAAAGCAAAACTCGCATGCCAGTGTTCATGGAGCCCACTTAATGCTGCTGCTTATCAGCATGTGAAAGCTCTGGGTTTGCACTCTCATGGTTTAGGAGTTGTGTCTGATGATCTCACTACAATCATGCTAATGAAAAAACTGCAACCTCTATAAGGTCACTAGGACACCCAAGAGAGAGAAATGATTGCCTGTGCATCTGGTCAGCCAGAATCATAAATAGTCTGTCACCATGCATAAGTCAAGCAAAACCCCTAAGGAGAGCCAAAATTGAAAACTAAACCTCAAAATTTTATCTGATTGGAGATTCAAACCATATCTATAAGATTTCGTTCATGTGGACAAGGAGAAAGGGGCAGATTGGTTATGAGAGTTCCTTAATATGGGGAGGGAGTTGCCACTCTTATCCCCAAGGAATGTAACAATTATCTGGATCACTAAAAACCCTCCCCTAATGATGTAAATTAGACACATCCATCTACATGCCTACAGCAGGTATTACTGCCATGGTAGATGCTCACTGGCAAACAACTAATGACACTTGATTGTTACTTTAAAAGATTGAGATAATGTAACAGGCATAACATTTCTTTGAGCATTACATGAGAGACCTAAAATGTGTTTCTGACTGAGGAGGTCCCCTTTGGGCCTGAGACATGGAAAACTTTCTTACAAGGAGCCCTCTCCCCACAGTTTACAGGGCAGCCTTGCTCTACCTTGTTGGGAAAGCTCTTGCTATTAAGGCTATGGATAGGGTGGAGTTCTGAACAGAGTGGAGCTGTGATATGAGGGAGACTCAAATCAGAGCCACATATCTTGGTTTATCACCTGGCGGACCATCTCACAGGGGACCCAAATGGGACATCCACTGGAGAGTCCCCACCTTCTCCTCTTGCATATCATAAACCCAGTCCCCTGATCCCCTGATAGTTGTGACAGTTGGAACAATTCTTATTAAACATCTACTCATAGCCAAGGCACCATTTGCTTTCACTTTCCCCATTATGAGTATAGGTCCTTTAACATATTGCCTGGAATAAGAGAAACTGTTTGCTACCCTGGTGGGCCATGCCAAACAGAACCCCCATGGAACTGCCCCTGTCAATCAAGGTGATAAAACCCCAGTATATCACCTGAAACCAGGGAGTTCCAGCCTGTAACCCAAGATCTCCTCAAAGAGGGCATCTTTAAACTTACCATCTCCCCATACAGTAGCCCTATATAACCAGTTCTTAAATGCTCCAACAATGGAGGGGATCAACAATCAATCATGTCAGACTTCCATGCAAATGTCTTCCCATCAAAATTCCTACTCCTAAAACAATCTTATTAATCAAAGATACAAGCTGCAGCATGAGTGATTGAGTTACTGTGACTGACTTGGCCAACATGTTTTACTTTGCACCATACCAAGAAAAAAAAATTGTGAACTGCTGATGCCAAGACCTTAACAAATGGTCTTTAAAAAACTGCTTAATACTGGCACTATTATAGCTGACATCGAATTAAGGGGTGACTCTAAAGAGGGACTTTGAATGGACCTAGCCACACTCACTCATTTACAGAAACAACTCTGGTTAATAGCACCCCATAAAATATAAGGACCATTAAACCCTGTCAAATGGGTTTAATCACCTTCTGATCCTCTAAGGGCAGACAGATTCCCACCATCATCAAATGCAAGCCCACCTCAGGCACTAAGGTATGCTTAACACCTTTTAGGCTTATTCATGTTCTGGAGGTAACACATCCCACATCTCTCACTCTCATTACAGCCTATACATAAAATCACATTTACTTATTTTGCATTCTTCTGGGGAGAGTCCCAACAATGCACCATATAATTCGCCCACTAGGCCACTTCGAAAGACATGCCCTTTGTCCCACTGGGAATGGATTTTAACTTAGAAGGCTTTGGCTACCGCCAAATATGCCTCTTGGAGTCCTTGGACTCAACATGGCAAATGCTGGCTGCTTATTGAGCTCTTCTAAAATTAGAGATGTTTAGAGGAACTGATTCCATGAATGCCTTGCACAAGAGATAATTCCAGCAGCAGCTCAGCATGGCCCCTGAGGCCTGACTGGTAAAATGGAAATGGTACTTACAGGAGAGGCTAAAACCGCGAAATAGGGCCTTTCAAACATGCAAAAGAATTTGGTTTCCCCATGCTCAGCCCTTGCTAACATATCTTTAGATGGTAATGATGGCAGTCCCATTCCTTCCTCCTATAGCTAAGTGGGAAAATCAAAGTCTGCTTGGCTAATTGTCCTCTACCCTAGCTTGCTAGATATATTATTCTAAGATAAGAGCTCAGATTGTGAAGAGGTCTTACAAAGAATTAACATCACCTGGCACATTAGTGTAGACAAAATATAGTCTCCCTGTGGAGGGAAGTTTAGGGGACCACATGGAAACATGCAGCCAATGGTTTTGCTAGGTACATGGTAGACAACCCCTCAAAAGTCATAGAGCTCTGTGATGACAACCATTTTGCAAAAAACCTACAGAGATATCTTAACTAGTATTGCCCAATAAATGTAAAGGCCTGTTACAGAACTCTCCATCCTTTATGGATTTTTAATTGGGAGGGAAACACAATCCTATGCTGGCCCCCTGCAATCACCTCCTGTCAGATGACATCACCCAAGCTCACAAGTTCACCAAGGGGGAGGAGGGTGCCCACGCTACCACAGAGGTCACCCAGTGATCCTATGAACCAGAAGTACCTCTGTACCTCACACCAACTGATAAATGCAGATGCTGTCTTGAGAAATAGGGGTCAAAAAATCCTTCAGATTATTACCTGGCTAAAATGGCAGATGCCTAGGAATAGGCTTCTTTTCTTTATGTGATGCGTGTCACCATGAGTGGTTGTGTTAGTTAGATTCAGTTGTCAACTTGGCCAGGTGAGCATACCTAGTCTTGTTGCTGCGGACATAAGCCAAGTGTAT